>BLXT01000512.1:757390-768921 GCA_019648995.1 Plakobranchus ocellatus | reverse complement strand
GGGGGGGGGGGGAAACAATATTTCTATTACAACAGTAATAGGATCAGGGTTTTATTACTTAGTTTTCTAGGAGAGACTTTTACCGACAAAGTAAACGTCTTAAGCCAAGTGAAGATGGTTAGGTGAAGCCAAAAGCCAGAGCAAGATGTTAGACTGGTTACGTTTCTCTTGGTGCCTTTCTAGTAACTATCCTGTTTTAGCCCTTGTAGATTTACAGAAGCTAGCCAGGCCGTAAAACGGTCAGCGCTCCCTTTAGATCTTGATAGCATGAAACAGCATTCCTTGACATTTCGTTTCCCTGGGAAATAAAACATCACTGAGAAGGCTAGCAGATTCACGTCAGTCTTCATTTATTTAAAGCACAGTTGAATATTTGCCAAACGACGCCGTAAAGCCATGCTTTTTTATTATGCAAAGATATGTAGAGTCAAAAGAATTATTAATATTAATGGTGTCGGCCTCATCTGTGTCAAAAATGAATAATGCAGTCTAGGGATCGAATTTAGAGGGGGTAAACATTACGAGGACATGGTAAGCGCTATCCACCTATCAATCACATTTGTTTCTTTGTCGATCTGGAATAAGGAAATTACTTCAAAATCTTAAAACGTTTTTTTTTTTTTTTTTAATTACAAAGAACTGTACAAAAATGTGGAAATGACTAATCCTGCCGAAATAAGCTGCGTACGACGCTTGCCTTGTAGCTAAAACCAGTCTGAACGGTTGCTGGAGAATCTGTTCTATGAAAGAATCATACTCGTAAGTGCCCAGTACTAAAGGAGATGATAAAACATCTGCCAGAGTAGAGCTGAGCTTACAGTCCATACCTGAACCAACGGAAGACTAGGGAGGGCTGAAACAAATGGTAGAATAGCCTTAGAAGAGAAATAAAAAAAGGCTGTGCGCATTTTCTGTATTCGGGAAGCGTTTCATTCAGGCCGGTTAATTGTTTTACTCAAAATCATCATCGCCAGATGCGATTAAAACATTCTTGGTGAAATGGAATCATAAAAGACTACTTCAGAAACAGTTATTCTGCCTTGTATTTCGAAAAAATCCTCTATGTTCTGTATAACTTTATACAGACAAGAATCACCTGCCATTTTTTTTTCTTCTAAAATACAAAAAATAATGATTTTCAAAAACAAAACAAAACAAAAAACAAAACAAAAAACAAAAAAAGCGTTCTCTATTAATCAAAAACGTAAGAGACTTGTACTACCTAATGATCAGACTCAGTACTACTGGGTTTTAACCGGATGGCAAAAGTAACAAGATGTCTGAGGGTTTCCTTTTCTCTTTTTTTTTTTTCTCTTCAAATCAAAATGCATAAATCCCACGATCCTTGTAAGATAAGCTGCGGAGAGAAATTGAAGGGACTTACGTATACTCCGGTTAGCTATAGCCCATCGAAATATTGTTGGTGCACAAGGGGCAGGTGTTAAATTTTTGCCTGGGGGGATATTTGGTGGTTTTTTTTCCCACAAAGCTTTAACACCAAAGTTAAAAGTTATTGAAAGCCCATCATTAGAAACCGCAGCGGATAGCTCCTTTCAACATTGACTAAAAATCCACACTAATTGTTATATCTGGAAGGCGAATCTTCTTCCTCTTCTTCTTCTTTTCTCTCTCTCTCTCTCTCTCTCTCTCTCTCTCTCTCTCTCTTTCTCTCCCACTCTTGCTTTTTTTTTCCATTTCTTTCCCTCTAACACACACTCTCTCTCTCTCTCTCTCGCTCGCGTGCGCGCAAGCTACCAGTAATCATAAATTTATGAAATTATAAATCACAGCCATTTACATCTTTTCATTGATATCTTTAACCGATTATGAAACATAATCAGTTTTTTAAGAGGGGGTGGGCTTTAGGGGAAAGGGGGTGGGGGGAAGGAAGAGCTGTTCTTCTGCAAAACAAAATAGATCTGATTCGCATCTCATCTCACAAAACTTACCTAGGACTCAAACCAATACTAAATTTTATCGTCTCAGATTTAAAATTCAACTTCTTTTTTATCATTCATTGTGAAAGATACAGATAACGTTCAATGCATCTTGTCAAGAAAGCGTTTCCGATCACATAAGAAAAACAAACTTATAACAATCCTAGAATGTTTTTACAAAATCATTCAGTCATGGGCAAAACTAAACTATTGCAAAGATTTCCTAAGATTGGTGTGAAAAATGACGGCAATGTATTTCTTTGAAGGACGAACAGTGAGGATGATCTGTCATTTGTCACTGTTTTAGAATCTTTTTTTCGTTCTTAAAGATTTTGTAAGTATTATAGTCACTGAGCTAGCTACGATCACTAGACAAGAAAGAATTTCACTTGCCAAAAAAATTTCTTAGTGGAATATTGCCTACTCTCTTATTCTTGACCTCGTGTTGGAACTATTTTCTAGCCTTTCCTTTGCTGACAATCATTTGACTATCGTTAACATAAAATAGTTCTCTTCTCCCTATAGCCATTCCTTTTCTCTTATACACTCATGATCTTTTCGTCAAAGTAACTAAAGTTACAAAGTTATTGCTGCTTTTGTTTTCATAATTATTGTCATGATCCACGATCTGCATAACCATTTAGTTCGTGTATGATTTCATACTTAGATCAAAGGGTTCAAATAAAAGAACAAAAACAAACAAAAGACAGTTGCCGTAAAGATTCCCTGAGTTGTTTATTCATAACTTTTATTTTAATTTTGTTAGGTAGGTTAGGGTAGCGCAGAGGAAAACACGAGCAAAGTGACAGTGAGGCTCAAAGCTTACCGATGAGAAGTACTCGGTTGGTGATTGCTAAACGCTTAGGCAGCATTTTACTATTTTTAGCTTCAGTTGCAGTCCAAACCTTACAGAAAGGTCTCCAAATTATTGGAGCATAGACTGCTGGTAATCGGGTATGTAAAATATTGTCTATATTTCAACGAATTGTCTATGCAGCAGCCCTATGGGCTATGGTCTAACCATAAATTTAATTAAACGATAGTGTATTTCAGTTAGCAGATATGTGCCAATATAGGCTTTGTGTTAATTAAATGGTCTAAATCACTAAATATTGAAAACGTTAAATGTTGAAACGTTATATGAATTATATACATATATATCTGAGTGTTGAAATGCTTGAAATATTAATGGATTGTAAATCTGAGTGTTTAAGTGTTAATGATATGTATTTTCGTCAAGTAACAGAAATTTTGTTGAGTTATGAGTTTTGAAATACAGAAATAAGAATTTAATAAATGGAAATATTGTATTAAAAATTCCTCCTGTTATTGAATTTTACAGGGGCAGTCCTGGAAAGGACTGAAATTTAAACCACCTTTAAAAGGCAGTCCTGGAACGGGCTGAAAACCAAACTACGTTTTAAAGGAGTCCTTGAGTGGACAGGAATTGTATAAGTCCCTAAGTACCGTCCTTGAATGGATTGGAAATTTAATCGTATCTAAAAGGGAGTGGACTGAGCTTTTTTTATATTATATTTTATCATCGCACGTCAAAAAAAAAAAAAATGGGGCTTGGCCCAAAAAGAAATTGCAGCAGTCGTCTGTTCTTTCTGAGCATATTGCTCTCATTTCGTCCACTCGTCTAACTCCACGAAGTCTTTCTCATCTAATCCCCCTACAGTGACGATTATTATTTATAACTTTTCTTTTTCTTCTCCTTCTTCTTCCTCTTTTTATTATTATTATTATTATTATTATTATTATTATTATTATTATTATTATTATTATTATTATTATTATCATCATCATCATTATTATTATTATTATCATTATCATTATCATGATTATCTTCATCTTCATCATCATACTCTAATAATAATATTATGATTGTCAATACTATTACTATTTTAATTTCACTTTTAAACTATCTGAACGTAATTAGTTCACTACTCTTTATCTAATGTTCAAATAGACAATATCTCAGTATAGAAACCTCACGTATTTGGTATTTGGAGATCAAACAAATGTTATGGTTTTCACAAAGTGAAATGATTGAGATCAGTCAGAGAGAAGATCCAGCATGAAGAGAGAGAGAAAGAGAGAGAGAGAGAGAGAGAGAGCGATGCGACATTAACAAACACACACAGTGTTATGTGGTACACCGGAATAACTAAACACCTTCAGACAGAGAGGCCTTGATGTCAAATCGAAGCAAAACGCAACGGTGGCAGAAAAAACAAAAACGAAAAAAAAAACGTCTAATCATAGCCCAACCGTGGCGGCGGTCAGGCACGGTCACAATCACAGTCATCGTGTGCCAATGTTATGTGTTGCTTCGGACTGGAGAGTGTGCAAGTGTTTCGTGTTATGCGACCGCTCATCATTTAGCCTAGAGTACACAGAACCAAGAGCGGTTCTAAGCAAGGTTTATTTCTGGAAACATAATTATACATGACGCGGCTGAAGACTGAAAACAGAAAAGCTACGACTTGTGACACCAAGCCCAGACTCGTACAGAAAAAAATCGCTACTGCCTAAAACTATGTTTACATGTATCGTGCATAAATTATTTCCCTGTATTTTTTTTTTTAAGACTTAATTTTTTATTGTAAAAAATAGGTGACATATATATATTTTTTATAATCCGTATTTCTTTCCCTTGTAAGCCTCTTCAGCTATCAACTTCCTTAGAGCAGGATATTAATTAAAAGGGCAAAGAAGCAACTGAGCTGACACTGCAACATACGGTATGTATGCTCGTGAACAATATCAATAGGAAAACTATTAACCATTCGTTTTACAAACACAATATTGGAAATCTTAATCGCTGATATAGAAAGAAGTGAAATTATATGTTTTTTGTTTTGTTTTTTTTTAATCACTGATTACGATTTTTTTTCATTTAAAAGTTTCTTTGTATAGGGATCCTAGAGAGGTCTCGGCGGATTTTTTATCAATGAACTTCCATTTATGTTGAAAGCGAAAGGCAGCAAGAGCAAAAGAGGCGCGCGCGCAGATTAATCAAAGAGACAGGAAAGGAGATCGAAAAATATTAAATAAAAGACAGGACTGGTTGGGGAAAAGGAAATAAAGAAAAAAAACATCAAAAGAGAAGGGTACTTGAGAAAGAATGTCAGAGAACATATTATAGGAGCCGAGTGGAGGATATTCAACTAAAATGTATTTTAATTTCGAAAGCAAAGGGAGACAGTGGATCGATAGCCACAGGATACAACGCTGAGATCATTTCAATCATTCGTAGTACCAAGATGAATAATGAAGACAATTAATTGTTTATTAAACGTAATTCATGCGGCAAACTAGATATCTATGGTAGATAGAAATAGGTGAAATATAGCGGTAATAAAGCCACTTCAAAGCAGATATCTTAAAATATAATTATGTCTTACCGTTTTTAAAATATAAAAGTCTCTTTTCTCTCTTTTCTCTGCCTATTTCTTTTCTCTTTCTCTTTTCCCTCTCTTCTTTTTCCTTTGCTCTTGCTTAATCGCTTGCTCGTTTACTATGTCATACTCTCGTCTCCTCACTCCTAATCTTTCTCTCTCTCTTTCTTTTTGTCTGTCTCTCTCTCTTCCTCTCTACAAAATCTATCATTATAAACAAAGCATAGAGAGTCATGACTTAAGCAAAAATTTATCTTTACCACTGGCCCTTAGTTGCCCAATAAGATACCAATTCGGTTATTTTTAACAGGGAAAAGTTATGATGAATTTTAAAGTTCCTTAAACGTCCCCTTAGTCTCTCTCTCTCTCTCTCTCTCTCTCTCTCTCTCTCTCTCTCTCTCTCTCTCTCTTTCTTTGAGTCTTTTTCAGGGCTACAGAAGGAATTTTCCAAATGAAACAATTCATCAATGAGGACAAAATGACAGGGTTTGTGAAGCAAAAGGTGAAATACGGTCAAGGAAAGGATGCTATTACTTTCTAATACAGGCGTGTATATAATTTTAAAAAGCTTTAAGAATTTAGGCAATACATAATCTTATGTTTACTATAAAATTGAATGCAACGTAATGAATATAAAAGTGTCATGTTTGCACAGTAACTTTAGTTACATTCCTCATGATTTCTTATTATTAATAAACGCCTGTTGTCTTGACATGACAATTGTAAGACAAGAAGAATTGTTCTTGTTCTTTGACATAAACAAATTCTTTTCACTCGTTTTAAATATAAATATTATTCTTTCAGGCTATTTGACCAGTGAACATCGGAATGGGAGACTGATAATATACAGGATAACATAATCTGACAGGTTTGTTATTCTCTAGTAAAACCCCTGACAAGAGGCAATGTGCCAAGAATGACACTCTAGGGTCCATTTAGTAAAGCGGCACTATTTTTTGTATACATATTGTTTGGGAGTGAAATGAAGTGGGCTTCCGTGAGGAAAAGGGGGCTTCTCAAATAATGATTATAGCCTGGCCTGGGGCTGAGAAAACACTCCGAATGAAAGCCTTCTATCTTTGCATGTTTATGAAGTGGAAGTAATAGCGCCATAAAGCTCAGAAATACAGGCTCTGTGAAGGAATCGCGCCACTTTTTTTCTTCAAATTTAAAAAAAAAAAAGAAAAGAAAACAGACCCCCAAAAAGGATCAATTACTATTATGTTCTTAGAAAACGCCCTGCACTCGAATCTTCAAGTAGTAGCATAGAATTCGGTCTTCTTTTGCATAATAGTGTAAAGGTATAAAGGTATTTGTGATTTATGACAAATCGATCGAGTTTATTCATAGCTAATTGGGTTATTTGTAGACAATTTGTAGACATCAGAAAGCCATATCTAAACGATAATATAAATACGTTTTTCCAAGGTCCACAAGAGGCGAGCACACATTTTAAACTTGGTAATTTTAGCGATTTTACATCTTGCGTTGCTTAAGAAAAGGGTGTGTGGTGTGAGTGTGTGTGTGTGTGGGGGGGGTGTCTCAATATTTAATTTTGTGTCTCTTAATTTCTATTGTAGTTTATGAAATGCACTGAAATTATTTTGAATCGGTTAGTAATATCTGTATTTTATAGTAGTCAGGTGCTCTAATACATCAAATTGAGAGTTTATTTTAAGTAGTCTCATTCTTAATTTCATTCTTAAACTTACAGTTTATTTTAGGTAATCTTATTCTTAAAGTCTATTTTAAATAGTCTTATTCTACAGCCACCCAAATCTTCCAACGGAGACAAAAGATCGGTTTTATTTAGAGGAAGATATTTGGCAAGAGTTCTGATTACGGACCAACAACAGGAAGCTTTCAGGCTAAAACTAATAGTCATAAAATTGAAGAGAATCCACAGCAAGGCATAAAATTGATACTTATGATAGTTTCTGAAGAGAGCTGAAAGAAAGGGGTGATAGTCTCTGTGGTCAGTTCAAAGCAACGTATAATCCCTTTATTCGACCTGGTTGGTACTCATTCAGTACAGTGTATTTTACATGCACCAGACCATTGATAAGGATGGTAGGTACGCAGAAAAATTGCCATTTTTGCCGAGGATAAAGAGCACGGAGTAAATTTCAAGCGCAAGCATAGTCTAATCATCCTTAGAAAAAAAAAGAATGCACATTTGGTCACGATACACAAGGAATGCGGAAAATGCGCTGGACATGATAAAGTCAAGGTTTTTTCCGACTTTGGCTTTTGAGTGTGATTGTGTCCGTGTGTGTGTTATCAAATTTGTGTAGCTGTAAGGAATCAAGTAGCAGGAACATGATAAAGTAACATTAAATATTTAAACAAGAACGCGAGCACGCATTCCTGCCATAGGATGAGTGAGAAGTAAGAAAGAATGGAGACATGATCAGGCAACATGATTTCAACACTTTTTTCCCCATGTTTACTTGAACAAATTAGATGCATACTGTACATGGCGCAAGAATTTATACTTGAACCTACCTGACTCTTTTGAATGAGCGCAGGCAGCGAAGTCCGACGCGTTGACCTGTGAGCCGAGAAGGTGTGTGCTGTAGAAGAGCTCGACCTTCGGCGTTTAATCACGGGGATCTTGCCGTCGTGTGTAGTAATGTTTTGGATCTGTGGTTTGAAGACCGTTTCCATGTACTTGGCCACAATATTCCCTGCAAATCCACACGAATAGGCCAGAAATGGGCGGAGACTGAATGGGATATCCTGCAGCCCCGAACACGCGAGGAAGCGTGTAAAACTGATCAATGATATGACGCAAGCACTATGGCTTGTTTCTAAACTTGAGAACACGCTAGCTATGCTTATAAAAAAGAGCACGCAAACAATAACTAGTGGTTGGGTTGTGTAGTTAGATAACACAGCAGATGATACAGTGTCGCTGGCGCTTCCTTTAGACTCATCTGAGTGCTCGACATGATCGGCGATGCCAGGAGTGCTAGGTCCCTCGCCCCAATCTCGGAAACAGATCTGAGCAAAACACTCACCGAAAAAACACGAACAAAATAAAACATACACACTCGTTGCGTTCCACGTTCTCCGCAGATATAAGGATAACCAATAAAACGCGCAAGTGATGCTAAACATGGGTACGAGCACTGAACACAGGCGCTGCACTAGCATACCTACATCATATCGCAGCAGTTGATAGAGCAACACACTAAAAACTAGCGCAGCTGTGCCGTAACATAAGCCTACTTGCTGAGGACTGAAATTCGCTTTCTGCACGCCAAGCCATTTTAAAATATACATTAAACTTCCCTGTTCAAGAGGTTTCACGTACACTTGAATGTATCCATTGTTGTCAATTTCCTCCTCCTTCTCCACATCGTTTTTAGAGCCTCTGCGAGGTCCGGCGTTTCGTGCCTGTGCCATGACTCTTCCTTTGTGTTGTTTGTATGAGAGTAAAAGATGAGTCCCGTGGTTTGTGAGCACTTGAGTTAAAACTATTCTTATCCTCTTTCAAGTTTTAAGGAAAAGAATTTCGCTTGTCTGCTTTGGTCAGACCATAGCCCTAGTTGCCTCGTTTGACAACATTAGCTGGTTTTTTTTTCCCAATGTTCACATTATTTTGGCTAAAAGGAAGATTAAAATATAGAAAGATTGCATTAATTTGAATAACTGAGCGAGGATATTATTAAGTTATAGATTTGATGGTCGCACAATCTTTGAGTACCACTTTTAAGAATTAGACCAGATTTAGATTACAGCATAATCAAATTTTACTCCTTTCCACACACATGCAAACACCAGTTAAACACAAGGAAATCGATTAAGTAATATTTTACGGTTTCTAGCCTTTAATTTAGACCTACACAGATTTCTCTCGATTTTCTGTAGCGTAAATAGAAAATAATTGTTGGCTCAGTTCAATGAGAAGTTTGATTATCCTTTAGATTTACTTCAGTTTTTCGTCTATCAATCAAGATTCGAGAAACCATTTGGAATTAATTATAGGCTCTCCGGGCTATCCCACCTCCATAATGTAGATTTCCTTTTTCATGGACTTAATTTAAATCTACACTTAAAGCATGAAAAACTATCACTCTGTAGACTGAATAATGCCTCGACAATAACCCTAGATAAACATTATAATAAAACTAAATGAATCTGTAGGTATTTTTTCTTATTAATATGTTTAAGTACAATGAAAAAAATATTATTAATCTACAGATCTAAAAGCCTTGCTGCAACACTTCAAGGTAAAATATATTTCTAGAAATAAATCATGAACATTACCCATTGCCTAGTGAAAACCAGTAAAAGGTGTAGGTCTTGGGCCTTATCTAAATCTAGATAGGATTGCAAACAGATCTAGAGTAAGCACGCCTAAGAAACGATAACGCTGGCAATCCATACACTTGTCTTGTCAATGTCGTTCACACCTTAGATTAGACTAGCTATGTGAAGCGCACACACACATCTTCTACTGTAGAATCTAAGGGAATGAACATCGCGGGTGCATCCAACGGCTCTTCACATATGTTTGCAAAGCTCTTATCCTAATCAGGACGTAAATTTGTTCCTGCTGCCAGATTATTGTCAAGAATCGGAAGCTAAATATTGGAACCGCCAAGTTAACAGTATTGAAATTTAATATATAGGCCTAAATTGCCCAATATGTAAACTCCTTTTGAAACATTTTCACTACTAGATCTAGTTCTGTTTCGGCTACTCATAATAATTATTCACTTTTTAAACTTCAAAAGCCTATCACACCGTAGCAATGGATTTCCTAACAAAAAAAAAAACTCCTTAGATCTCCTGCTTATCAAGCATAATGTTGTGTCCGGAAACCGACGAAGTGTGATGTGAAATTCTGATTCTCCACTCCAGCTGTAGACCTGACTGAGAGGTCGACTGCGGGTTGACTCAGGGTAACTGGTTACTGGTTGAAATAAGGCCACGGCAAGCGGCACTGCCTGAGTGGCGGGCTGGTTGGGAGCTTCGTGTGGCCGTCAGCTGGGACAAAGCTTGGAATCGCACAAGCTAGTGTAGGTGTGTGTGTGTGTGCTCCAAGATGTGAAGTGTAACGTTACGTTCTTGAGTGTGTGTTGTGTTTGTGTGTAGATTGTGTTGCTGTTAGGATCGAGATTCGTGGCGGCCACGCGTATGACAAAGGGGGCATTATTCCGCTTTCATCATTCTATTGTGACAGTGACCTAACTAAATTACTGACGTGAGGCTACTATTGTTTGAGGAAAATAGGCTGTCAGTTTAGATAAAATTACAAAGGGTATGTCTTAGAATATTTTCGTGTTAAAACAGAATTACTTTCTATCTCTTCAATTCTTCGACACATATTTTCATTTTTCTAAATATAAATGACGCCATAGATTTTGTTGCATATATTTTACGCCTGTGCCTCTTAAAACTTAAGTATAGTAACTTGTAACAGTATGTCAAACCCCTCAATGTTTTTTTTTCATAATATCATATATATTCCACGCCTAGAAATGATGTTTTTTAATAAAATACATATATTCTTGTTGGATTACAGCTGCAGAAACTAAAAATAAAACAAACGCTGCTCTTTTAAAAGCGGTAATTATTTACATCGTGAAGGATTGTTAAAGATTCTCCCGTTCTCTTAAGGAAAAAAAAAAAGCAAACAAAACTGAAAGAGAATCCAAGCAAGAAAGCATTAACCATAATGAAAAGGAAAAGAAAATATTGTCAATCCATGATTTGTTTAAAGCATCCAAGAGGAAAGTCTGGGGTTAAATTAAGCTAAAATGCGTTTGAGGCTATTCTAGTATAAATCAGTTGGGTAGGAATGTCACTTTCTGCGGGGTCTGTTCGTGCTGTGCTGCTAAGAATCTAGGATGTGGTTATTGTGAAAATTGAGCCAGTTGTAAAAACTCCCCCTTTTCCGAAAAAGAATTGTTTCTCTTTCTACTCGAAATTAAATGATCCATCCGTCCAACCATTGATCCATTACCAGTCAATGGATGTCTGACTTTTCTTCATAATTTTCCTTTTTAAGTCCTCTTTATATCTAATCACCAGTCAAATGAGGTTATTTCATTTAGATAAGGCCCAAGACCTACACCTTTTACTTGTTTTCATTAGGCAATGGGTAATGTTTATGATTTATTTCTACTCCTCTCTTTCCATTGATTATTTCTCTCTCTCTCTCTCTCTCTCTCTCTCTCTC
>BLXT01000512.1:636734-653008 GCA_019648995.1 Plakobranchus ocellatus | reverse complement strand
TTGGAAGCAATAGAAGCGACAAAGGACAGGAAAAAGTGGAGGACCATGATCGCCAACGCTGTAAAGCAGGGCACCTGATGATGAGACCCCTAACCATGACTAGATTCTATTTCTGCTTTCTGCTTTTTTTTTTCTATTTCTTTATGCATAATTTAGTCTTCACCGAGGTCCAGATTTAATCGAGTCTCTAGACTTTTACAAGATTGCTACCAAGGTCTATATTTCAGTGAAACTAAGGAAAATTAACCTTTTTGACTAAGGTACGTGTTCTTTCTTTTATCAAAGAGAAGATTGAGTTTGAGTATACTGACTAGAATATCATAGGAATCATGCCAGAAAACATTAATACCTTATTTCTAAGTTTAGGCCTTTACCATCCATTTGATGTCAATCTTTTTTTTTTCCGAACTTATTTTTTGCAATGAATTTATATCTATCTACAATCTGCTTGAAATTTAATTTAACCTTACATAGGATACTGAATTATAATTTTAGGCACAATTGGGAATGATGATTAAGATTTCACAGTTTTTTACAGCATTATAGCCATTTATTGTAAGACCGAGAATTGGCTATACCTAGATTTTGGTGTGTGAGGGGTACCTAAAAAAAAATCCTCAAAATCCAAATCCTGAACATAACAAGTTTTAGTCATTGATGTTAATGGATTGTGAACTATGAGTAGGGAGGCATATTTTAACATGTACGGGAGCTGAAGCTTCATTTATCACTGATATTATATTAGAATGTATTATAGTATACATAACTATACTACACTATTATGGGCCTGTCTAATTGTTAATTAGATGAATTATGATGTATGTGGGGGTAGCAGTGGCTCATCTGGTAGGGCAGTTGGCTACCAAGTCAGAGGTCCAGGGTTCGGATCCCAGTCCGGACCAAGTCAATTTTTCATTGCTCCTCCATGTCAGCACTAAATGGGTAGCTAGGTCTCTTAAGACCTGACGAAAGAAAAGCCGGCAAGGAAAGCAATGGCAAACTACCTCAATGCCGTATGCCAACAACAATTAGGACCCTACTCCTGTTTCCCCAATGCTTACACTAAGCGTGGGACCCACTTTACTATGATGTATGTGGATTGTGAGCAGAGTTTGTTTTTGCACATTTAAGAGTTCTAGCATATTTCTGTGAGCGGAAATGAATATCCCAGAGATACAGAATTTGAGGCTGATAGGTCTGCAGATCTCTTTATTGTTGTTGCTGCTGCTATTACTATAACTACAACCACTACTTTGATTGCTGCCACAGCTGCTTTTACTACTTCTACTACCTCATATCTCTTCACCTGTTCTACTCTTCATATCTCATCTCTCAAAAAGGACCACCATTACTTTTCTTTAAAAATTGCGCACTTTTGGGTTTTTTTTTCCTCGTCATTTTCCCTCTTTTTATTCCTCCTTGTCTTTTTTGCCTCATCTTTTAGTTTTTCTTTTTCTCTTTCTTTACATCATCTACTCTCTAGGTCCACTGTTTATGTTGCCATTAGAAATTATTGTGAAACTATGGCTATCTGTATGTGTTGCTTCATACAATTGAAAACCCCTAAATTCTGTCCCCAGCATTTCTGAAAATTGCTGAGTATTATGTGTATGTGCTCAAAGTCCAGTGATAAGTGTTTGTTGTTTTTTTTTGAAGCAAAAGTTAGTTTTGAAGATCTTTTTTGGACCCTTGATTCATTGCGCTGGCTGGAAAAGAAAAGCCAAATAACTTTACATCTCTTGTAAACAAAATAAGTTGTTTGTCAAGAACTGCCAAGCGGATATTAAGCAAAATATTTGTAAACTCTTGGAGATATTCAAATAGAAAAAAAAAATTATTTTTTTTTGGAACATGATGAATAGAGATCTGCGAAGAAATTTTTTTTTTCCTCAGAAAGCTATTTTAGTATCTTGTCTCTTTTTTGACAATAATGTCTTTGAATCAGTCAAAATGAACCACATGTCACATTTTAAATCATTGATGTATCCCAAGACTACACTCAGTTTGGTAATGGTATAAACTGCATAGAGACAGTTCTGCACTGAGATAGGTGTTTAAAATTTGAAAGCCCAAGGAAAACAAAGTTCTTTAGATAATGATTTTCTCAAAATCATAATTTGCAACCTTTTAAGATAAATTGACTTTGAAAGGTTGTGTTTAAAAGATTTTTGAGTGGAAGAATACAGTTCTGATTAAAAGACCATGATTATTAAGTAGTTTCTGTGTCTCCAATATGTTTTGTTACAGACTACTTTATTTTTCATATTTCAAGACTAGGTAGAAAGATTGTCCACTGTGGGATGATGACAACTAGTGGTGTGGCATGCCTCCTTTGTGTTTTTTCTATACTCTATATGCCAGCTGGTAAGAAAGAGGGCCAAATGCAAATTATTGGTATTCTAAAATCCATCGCCATGCAATAGTCAAAATATTTCATTCTCAGCATGCATAAATTTGGCTAAACATGTTTTTTGTTTTAAGGATGTGCCTTTGTTTCTTTTGTTATTGATTTTCATCAGTGGATTTTACTTGATTAAAAGCTTTTATTATATGGTCCTAAGACCAGATAATATACCAGTAGAAATAATTAAAGCATTAGATAGTTTAGGAATAGATTTGACAAGAAAACTTCTTAATACAATATACGATAGTGGTACAATTCTAGAAGATCTTTGTAAATCTGTTTTTATAGTACTGCCTTAAACACCAGGAGCAACATAATGTGAACTTCATAGAACAATCAGTTTAATGAGCCATTTTACAAAAATCCTGTTACACATTTTGATGCATAGAATGCAAAAGAGTCTAAGACCAGAAATATCTCCAAAAGTTTGGCTTTATGCCTGATAAAGGGACTAGAAATGCAATATTCACTTTGTCAATTCTTATGGAAAGATGTATAGAAATGCAAAAAGATCTCCATCTCTGTTTCATTGATTATTCTAAGGCTTTTGACAAAGTAAGACATGTAGGGCTGTTTTGTATGCTAAACTAGAGAAATTAGACATCGATGGGAAAGATCTGAGAGTAACAAGAAATTTATAGTGGGATCAGACTGCATCTGTAATAGAACATCAGTGGGAACCATGCCAGAAAAGAATGAGGTCTTACTGTGCTCATTTTGATTCCAAAGTCCAGATCTCTATCGTCAGATGTAATTTGATTTATGTGTTAGGTTTTTTTTTGTTTCGTTTTTTTATGATATCAATAGCTCATCTTTGCAAAAAAATTATAAACCACCACAATCTAGACTACATCTTTTCTTTATATTTAATTAACATACAATGGATCATAATTCATTTGCATGCCCAAGTGAGATTCTGTAGACTTGTCTCACAGATTGTTTTTTTCTGTGTAACCTTTAATTGTGCGAGCAAGATTTTGAGTTTTAGGATGCATCTGAAATAAAATTCTTCTGCATCCAAACCCTATGCCTGACATTCTCTTAGTCTTGGCAAGTGGTGATGTTATCGGGCTATTGGCAGTTTGTAGGGAAACACTTTTTTGCATCTTTTAGAGTCCAAAGGTTTATTAATTAGCCACTAACATTATACTTTACTTGTTATGGGAATGTCTATGGTTAAGCATATGAATTATAATGTAATATGGTTTTTCAATGCAAATCAGAATGTGCAGGCATATTCCTGAGAGACAGTCTAAATTCCTATGAGTAGAGGTGAATATTCTGGTGAGCACCACCTGGGACTGGCAGGTCCGAGTTTTGCAAAAGATATCACCTGTCTGAATCCTGACAATTTTTCCAAAGATAATGCACAAAAGAAATTTGAAAATGTTGTCAGTTAACTAGACACTAGGAAGGTGGTTGTCGAATGAAGAAGTGGACTCTTCCAAGTTTGAGTATTCTGTGCTGAGGAATGTAGTAAAAGAGATGGAAATTAATAAATGACTGGATGAGCAATTCAAATCAATCAAAGAGCTGAACGCTTTGCCATCATTGATGAAAGTTATTAATATTTCTCTTTGCCCTAGTCATGGCAATGCTGAAGTTGATTTTCTGACAGTAAAGAGGTCATTGAGGACAATATGAGTGAGGAGTGTTTTATAGCAAAAAGACTTATTGGCTAGTATATCAAAGAGAATGTGGATCTTGCAAAATATAATTTTGAATAGAGTTATTTTGGTACCATGCAGTGGGGCATATCAACACCATGAGATTGCATGAGAAGAGAGATGCTATTGAGAAAGAAAAGAAGCAAAATGAGAAGAAAAGAAAGCATGAAGAGGCCACGGAACTGCAGTTTAAGAGAAGAAAATTAGACTTGGACATTGACATGTTGCAAAAAGCAGACAATTTGCCTAAAGACGTAGAAGGACATTCATCACTAAAGACTGGACATGGGTTGTTGATCCAAAGCAATGCTTTATTAAGAAAAGAAGCAAAATCCAAGAAGGCTTACCTTGCATCTCTAAGTATTTCACTTCAGGTTCAGGAGGAGGAGTTGTCCATGTAGATGGTGGTCCTCTTATCAAAACTTGTAAATAGTGTACATAATGGCTTCTCATTAATTATCAAGACATTGGACAGTGATCTATTGCTGTATTTTTATTGGACTACCACAAAGAAAGTTGTTCTTACATTTTGCCTACTTTTTAAGAATCTTTTAAGTCAATTTTTAGATATTTTAGGTTTAAGATGTGAGTGCCATATATTGCGTTTCACAATTGCTTGGTGTTATTTTTTAGGGGGAGGTAGGATTTTTTAGTACAGCAATCTGCTGGACAACCTGCATTGATATGAAAATATGATCAACTTTAACCTTTGTCTTATGTCGCCAGTGATAAATCAAATTTAAAAGTAAAAGCTCTCCACTAAATTATGCCAAATGGCCAAAACACAAATTTATGTCGACAGAGATAACAAAAACCTCAACTGAGCCAATAAAAATCTTAAATTTAAATGTAATACTCTTTAACCATACAGAACATAAGTATTTATATACCTGTAATTACCAAAATATTTCTTCAGATCAGCAGTGGCTTACTGTGGCTCTTGCTATTGCTGGAAAGTTTGGTGCTGCTGGAGGTTTCGGTACTATATACTTGTACAGCACTGAGCTGTTCCCAACTCTTATACGCAACTCGGCTATAGGAGCCAGCTCAAGCTGGGCAAGAGCAGGGGCAATGCTTGCTCCTTATGTAGCTGCACAGGTAAGGTATTAGTTAAGTGTGTGTTGAGGATCCCCGTTCATGACCTATATCTTATGCATTCCATCTTTAGGCTTTATATGATAATTTATTTTGAGGTGCATGTCAAACAACACATTCATGTAGGTCTTTCTTTCTGAACAAATTAGCTCACACAGGCTTTACAGACAGGGCGTTTTTTTTTCTCTAAGCCTTTCTTGTGTAGCACACAGGATACCAGTAGGATTTTCTTTTTCTAGGCTCATGCAGTAAAAACCCTCTATGCAAAAGCATAGAGCTACGCTCAGACACAAGATAGAATAGTTTTGTGAAGATCAAACTGTTTCTTGAATAGTTTTCTAGGTTTTTTTCAGTTTTTTTTTAGGTAAGCCAACCTAAATCACACGCAAAAGTGAAAGTAAGTTGGCCTTTTTTACTTGTAGTTGACTTTGCCGCTATCAAAATGACTCTTGAAGCATCTTCAATTTGTTTGAAAGCAGTTAAAGAGAACTTATAGATGATGTAGACCCAGAGTTTTAACCTGAGAGAAAGAATTAAGAATTCAAGATATAGATAGATCAAGCTACTCAGAAACCCAGACTTTGTTCAGTAAAAAACTAACTGCCGATAATAATGCATTTAGTCCATAGGCTTATTGATAAAACCGTTCTCTGCTGCTTCACCTGCAAAACAAACGCCGAAAACAGTGAAAATGGATTGCCTTCAATATTCATTTTTGGAGCAAAAATGCTCTTAGTGGTTTTAAATAATATTTTTTTACATAAGTATCTAGAGTAATCACACAATTCAATAGTCTTAAGCTTCTCTTGTATATATAGGACTGACAGTTAGATCTAGGAGTAGTGGTGAGCCAAGCCTATTGGAAATAGCATTTAGTAGGCTGGTGTAATTAGCCTATACTGCTTGTGCAAATGTATGAAAACAGTCGCAAAAATGAAGATTTTGTGTCCTTGTCCTGCATATAAGTCATGAATAATTGACAGTGGAAGAAAGAAAAGATATAGCTATCAGTATTTATATACTTTGAAAACCTTGTAAGCCCTCGTGCAAGACAGGCAGTATCTTTTTGATTGCAGTGAATTTTTTTTGTAGGCCTAGAGATGATTATGTTGTGTTGAGAGTGCCCAGGGTGATGATAGCAATGATTATAATATTTGAGGTGATGACTATAATATTGATGATGATGTTGATGATAATAATGAAGTTTGTGATGATTGTGAAGATGTTGGTGTTGTTGAGATGAAAGTAGACGAATAATTGATAATACAAGGATGCACATTTTCTGATTTAAATCATTGGATTTGCGACTTTTTGCCTTTTCTACTTTTCGGATTTCTGAATTTCCTTTTTTTTTTCAAAATTGATTTTCTAATAACATTATGCCAAGACCCCCTGGACCCTTTCCAACCAATGTTTCCTGCTTTTTTTTCTTCAGAGGTCAATGGCATCCCTGATAATAAAGTTTCATTTCGTCAAATGCACTTTTTGCAGATAATCAGTGAATTCTCTGCTCCATTGCAAGTCTTTTAAGTTTTCAATAATGTATTATCTGTAAACAAACAAGAATAGAATTTTACAATAGACCTTACTGCACACAAAAAAAGATTCCAAAGGATATAAAATGATACAGAAGGACCATCAATGCAATGTGAATACTCAAGTTATCTATTGATAAAAACCAAGCAGAGCCTTACAAGTCTGATTTTGCTTCCAGGCTTAAAGACTAGGCATAGCATTAATTAAGATAAACATGCATACTGCAGATACTGCCTGTCTTGCACTATGCTGTTTTCGACTCACGACATATAACTTTTCAAATCAATATTTTGTCATTTTTTTTCCTTTTCAAAATTTTTTTCAACAGCTGATTTACACGAGAAGAAGGTTAATTTGAGATTCTCAAATCTCAGTGTCAAGACTGAGCTCATTTGAAAAATATTTGGTAATTAGAAGTCAATGTGTTTTCAGCATATGCTGTATGGGGAAGTTTACATTTTTTTTGGCGAGCTTCAAGTTTATTCAAAATTGGATATATTAAATTGATTCAGTTTGAAAGTATACATATTTTTAATTTTTTAGTAAAAAAAAGCATTTTAGCAGAACAAAAATGTACTATACTTTAAATGAATGCATTGTGCCTATTTTGCAATCCTCTCACATCATGTAAGTCAACCACATATTCAATCTCAGGATCTTTTACAAAGACTTTTATTTGCAAAAGTTTGCTATCGTTCTGAGAAATCAGCAATAAGCTGCCTAAAATGTTTCTCTTCACCTCCTTGGACTGGAATATTGTGCTGGCCTTCAATATAACAAATATTGCTCAAAGTAACAATGCTTTCACACTTGCAACTCATTATGCATTCGTGGTCAATGAAAAAAAAAAAAAAGTCTCATGATCATTCCAAGTTGCATAAAAATATTTTTTATCCATACCTATATTCTGCATTTTGGGAGCTTTTTAATTGGGAAATTTTTTATTTTAAAATTTCAAAATCACAAAATTTCGTAAAATCTTAGTCATTAGCCTGGTCTCAAGTCAAATGAATGGCTGGCATATTAAACCTTTGAAGTGCCTTGATATGTTCAATATGCCTGCCATGAAAATGTATTTTGATCTCTGCATCTAAAAATTGTAGTGCATCTTTTGCACTCTTTAATTCAAGGCTGCCTTTTTTTTCTTTTTACAGGGTGCTAAAACTGGTGGACCTTTGGGTCGAGGTGTTCCTCTTCTAGTGTGTGGAATCTTGGTATCTATCGCAGGTCTCCTCTCTCTACTGCTGCCTGAGACACTTGGTCGGCAATTGCCAGAAACAGTGGAAGATGCTAAAAATCTGAGCAGGTAGTATTAGAGGCAAGGAAGGCATATGAAATTTGTAAAGGCTGTTGTCTTTACCAGTTTTTTGTCTTCTTCTTTTTTTTTTCATACGAAAAATTGTAGCTTAATAAGAAATGCTTAAATATTGAGAATGCGAAAGCCAAACTAAGCTGAACACATTTGTGTAACAGTCCCACAAGACAAGTCGAGTTGCATGATTAAATTTAAATGAAAAACATAGACTAGAGGTGTAAAATCTACAGGTTTCTCTATGTTGAGAACTTTTTATAGACACACTATAGGCTTTGTGAACATAAAGTGCTGGCAATTTATTCATCTGTACTTTAATATTTTGAGTTGATCTCAGTGATGCAGACCCACAACTCAATTCAAATTGTAAGACTGAAACACATTTAGGTAATTCACAAAAAGATTAAAAAAAAACCAGAAAAACAACAAACTTGACCTGACACTCTGGCACAAAAAAAATGAAATCAATCTTAATGTATGTACACAAAAAAAAATTATAAAATTTACAAGCTTAAGTGAAGCGGTCTTGTCTCTTGATACAGACCTGCCAACCTTCCATTTTCGCTGGAAAAAATTCCGATGAGCGCCTATAAATTCCGTTTTCTGGGCTGCCACGTAAAATCCCATTCATCGGTTCCGATGGATAAAGGAAAGAAAAAAATTATCTCGTTTTATCCTTTGGATCCATCCAACATCAACCAACGTGTATTCATTACCAATTTAAATACCTTTGAACATTTTAAAATTATTATTGATGTGATCCAAGTATCCAATTCGTGGTCCATAACGTTTGTTCAACATTATGGAAACCAAGTAACTTCTGTGTTATTGATATGTCATAGAGCTATATGCAGACATACCAACATTATACTTTAGTTGTAATTCTTCACGCCAACAGGGAAAATTTTACTTTAGCTGTTTTATATCTTTGGAAGTAAATCAGTTTTCACACCTCGCCAACACTTATTAAAAAAAGCTTAGTGTAGGATTGAATTTGTCAAAGATGATACCTATATAAGAATTATTGATTCTGACATTGAAGATTTACCTTGCATGTCTATTTTTTGGTAATCATTTTGAGAATACAGTTAAAGTCTTTAAAGTCTCAATAGATATGTCAAAGTTATAACATATGTTGCAGTCTTACAAAAATGAGGATAGTTGATCCTAACTGAACATTTTATTTCCATAGAGATGAATAGCACAAAATAGCTGGAAGTCTCTTGAAAGCTCAAAATGTATTTCTATAGAGATAAATAGCTTATTGAAAGTTTTGAGTATAAAGATACTGGTCACATGATTTTGATCTCAGTACTTGTGATCTTTCCTCTACTTGAGTCAGTCCAGTTAGGAGTGTGATAGATTCATATTGTGAGACACTAACATGTATGTGTAGTGTCACCACAAAAGGAGACTTTTGCATCAGGAACAAACATAGATTTAGTGGTGATAATTCTCAATGCAAAAAATTCTGTCTTAGCCTGTGCAAGAGTCATAAAATATTTAATAAGTACGATACTCTCAAGCAAATAGAAAACTCATTTTTCTTCATGTTTATTTTGTGGTGACACTTTACACTTTTCAGTTATTTTCATGTCTTTTTGGGGTTGGTGGCATAGTGGATTGTGAATTTGTTCTGAGATCTATAATAGCCCTTCTATTGTGGGTTGACGCCCATCACTGGCTTCCTGGCGTGAGGGCCTGAGACCACCTTGTTGCGGACTGGCTATTCACAAAAACCAAACGTATCTGTGGTTTTTATGTACCCAGCTGTAATCAATTCAATATAAGTCAATGATTTTCTTTTACCAGCTATATTGAATCTGCTAGGGATGTTGTTTTTGTTAAATTATATTTAAAAACATTTAAGAAACTTTGGTCATTACCCAGGGAAAAAAAAACAAGAGTGATTCAGAGGAACTTTAACTCAGTTGAAACTTTTGGATTGTGTATTTGTTTTGAAATTTACAAAAGCCTTTCACAGAGAGTATGCACAAAAATGCTCAAAAAATTGAGGTCATTGATCAATGAATGGGCTGTATGACACAAATCACCTTCTGGCTTCTAAAATGTATTTAATATCATGAATTTGACAAGCATATTTTCTTATGAAGATGTGTAACTTAGTTTTACAATTCTTGGGAGTTCGCTTTGTTGAAATCCTAAGTTGAATATTCTGATCAAGTGATTTTACTGATGACTGAACCATGATCAATTTTTCAAAGCACTGCAACCACTTTAATGTAGATTTCCTCCTTTTCTTCACCAGACAAACCAATGCAGATGTTATTCTGCTTGATCAGGAAGACTCCTCTAGCAAGCTGACTAATGCAAGGGAAGGTATTGAACTGGAAGATATGCATAGTGCTTAAAAGACATCTAGCAATGCAAGATTTCCAGATTTAAGAATGCATGATGTAGTATATGTCAATAAGCAAAGTGCACTCAAGGTAAAAACCCACAGACTTTCTGCAATATTTACTTGGTAACGACCTTGTATTGTGATGCAATTGCAATGAATGCGGAAATAGAGCTAGAATGTAAACATTAGCCAATTACTATCATAGATCCAACTGCTTTCACAGTGCATTTTGGTATTACATTTAGACTCAAACATAAAAATAATTTTAAAACCATAAATTTATTTATTAGTGAAGGTGTGTCAGTCAATGTGTCCTTTATGAATAGTGAGTAGTCAAAAGTCTACATCGCCTACTCAAGTTAATCATGGTCTAAGTTCACTATACAGGTTCAGGGCGAGACTGAAATTATCCAGGAAATGGCAAGGTCATTATTCTCTTTAATGAACCAGTTAATTTTACTGTCGGTATTTCGAAAAAGAAAAGTTCCTTAAGTTTTGCCATTTTTCTCTAAGGCTTAGGACTTTTTTCATTTTTTGTCATTCAATCGAGACAAAAAATAATGAGATAGACCAGCATCCATTAATACAAATGAGTATGTTGGGGCCAAGAACATATATTGGATGGCATATTTTGTCGCTGAAATTTTGAAAATCACTTTTTTTTTCTCACTTGCCATCTTTCTCCGACATGATATAAAAGTAAATTGGAAATTCTGTTGATAAGGGTTTTTGATAATCTTTATTTTCATGTAAATTTCCTCTGATTCTGTTGAAAATTAATGTGTGAAAAGAATGTTTACTTTACTTCAAAATTTTGGATTTTGATTCCAATCTTAGCTTGCAGGCTGATTTTGGATACCAACCTCCAGTTCTTCTGCCTTTTTTGATTTGAAATCCATTCTTCCACATGTAACTTCAGAAAAAAAAGGTGACAGATCAAGCCAATTTTGCTAAATATGCCCCTATACTCCCCATTTTGCTATGATATGTTCCTAACAAATGTTTATGAAAGAGAATGGTTTTAAACTGTGACATAATAAATCGGTTACTATGGTAACAGCCGCCATATTGGTTTTTGTTTACATTTTTAAAAACGGCACTCCTCCTTTAAAAAGTATTGTAACTTCATGAAACTTGGTAGAAATATAGTTTATAGCATGCTTTATAAAGTTACAATGCAGAAATAGGTATAAATAAAATGTGGAAAAAAAAATATTTTGCTGTACACAAATTTGTAGTCCCGTGTTGTTGCATAAAAAATATCATACAAATAAAAGGAAAAAAAGCCATGGACAAAATTGGAAAAAATCTGTTGTAACATCAAAGTGCAACCATCAGAGGAAACACATGGGGAGAATACAAAATCAAAAGTTTTAGCATTTTGAACTGTTCAGATTGTGCCAAAAAATTAAATTTGAGAAAACGGCTGTCAAAGTTTTACGTTAATTGCAACACCACTCACCTGGCTAAAACTGCCCTGCTGAGTATGTTACTCCCTCAGACTCCTTTAATTTTTAACTTCCTGCATGCCTTAGCTGCTTTCCTCCTCTGCACATGGTGCTGGGTGGCTTTTTTCTGCTTGAAGGCTGAGTGTGCGAGTCTCTTTTCTTGCCGCAATAATCCTAGCCACTGACTGGTGGGAGAATTTTACTCCCATAACTCTGATGATTTTTTAAAGAATAATTTAGCTTTGTTAAATAAGCTTTTGGGATGCAGACTAGGCAGATCCATCTTTTCACAAAGCTTGTTGAATGTGTAGCGTCCAGACCACACAGCTCAGAGGAAACTACTGTAGACTCAATTACGGAGAACGAAGACTTGTTACCTTTTGTACGGGTTGAAGTATAGGCCTGGCTGACATCTTGCTCACATCTCCCACAGTAGACCTTTATTTAGCAATATTGACAATCCTTTCCATCCATGACTTCTCATCTCTGCAGAGCTGAAAATTACTGGACTAACAGTGTGGACAACTAAGAGGCGCGATAAGGTTCTGAATCTGGACTACGTCCATAACTGTTCTACCTGTTGTATTAGGCGATACTAACCAAGTACTCACTGGATCTGGAATATCCACTATTTTTAGTGCAGATCTAGATTTAGACTTAGACATAGTATTAGACTGGCTTGACACAACAGTTATATATCTAGATTTATATGCGCGGTTTGCAAGTGCTGGGGATGGTTTAGAGCTAGAAGTAGATCTACATCTAGCTTCAGCCTAAGTTGCATCCTTTTTTTCTGATGCTTGGTTCTTTGTGCATTTGCTCACTGCTTTTGTCTTTTGTTGACTTTAGGCATCTTTCAAATTAGAAAATTAACATATTGAGAACAAAGAAACAGTTGGAATTCTGTGAGATTTGGCTCTTAGTTGATGGTTTTCAAACTTCGTGTAAACAACAAAGGAAGGCCAGAAGTGGGGGTAAAATCGATGGTAACTAGGAACTCTCCCTACACTGCCTGAAGAAATAAAAATGAGGCTGTCTTTTTAGGTAGTAAACCTCGCTCCTTTGTAGGTACATTGCTAAATCGTAGGGAAAAATCAGACAAAATATCCCCATCAAAATAGCAATACCAGCAAAATAATGAATACTTCACCTCTTGCATTTGGTTGAGTTTGGATTGTAACGAACAATTTGTTACCAAATACTTTACCAAAGTAGATCTATACAGGGTTGTACAAACACACCTGTCGTCAATGGCTTTTTTTATGATTGATTTACGAATTTTACCAATTTTGGGTTTTACCAAGGATTGGAATTTGCCTTCAAAACACATTTTAGAGTTAAATTTTCAATATTTTGATGGTTGTTTTTAGAAACCGATTGTTGAGCTAGTTTGAAATATTAATACTTGAAAATCCATATCTGATTCAATTTCCAAGTAAACTCCACGTATTCGAAAGCCTCTCTACAGCTTTGAAATGTTTAATATGGGTCTGTAATGAACTTCTTAGACCCAAACACAGTACAGATTTTATATATAGATGTAAAGGAAATTCGGCATTGTTTACATTTGTGTCCCATTTTGGTGAAACCATTCGACAGACATGGTAAAGGTCACTGAAAAAAGATGTGCTCCCCCTGGCTGCACTGAAGTTATTTTAATTAAAACTAGTTTACAGAACTTGCAAATTATCAGTGATTGACCATGCAAACAAACTTGAGTTTCAAATACATAGTGAAATTATCATGTGAAAGAAAAATAAGAAAATTATTTTAATCAGTCAGTTCTTTTTTGTAGGGTGTGTTTTACCTTTACCCCACTTTGCTATTACTATACATATTGTACATCTTGAACCTCTTTCGACCAACACTTTTGTATTGTAATATTGATTGCCAGCAATGACAAATGTACTTGATAAACTTATTGATTAGACCATTCCATACAACTTTGCCCCGAAAGCCAATGCTGAAATAGTGAAAATGGATAAATGGATGACCTTGATAGGCATTTGTGATTCAAAAATGATTTTTATTGACTACATATATATGTTATTACCAAGTCCCCAAGAGAAATTATGTTGGGTTCAATAGATCTTAAAATTTTCTTGTGCGGGTTATTAATGTTTACATTTAGGTCTAATCAGCATAAAGGAAATGGGCTTGTATGAATACACTGCTCGGGTGGATATAAGAAATGAGCCACAAAAATCTACATTTTATCTACCTTTTGATTTATTGGCTGCTGAAAGCAAGAAAAAAACATTCGAGATATTTGAGCAATTAGCATATGGTGGACCCCAAAATTGTGTCAGGTTTTCCTAATGTGGAAAAAAAAGAATCTCTGATCCATGTAAATAAATTGGTTTGTGGTGAATGAGCTTAAAGTGTTGATGGGTGTCCACTTTTTTTTAGTGATATTGTCATCATAGTTATGTTAGAAAGTTATTTCGTTAATTTACACAGCAAAGATGCATTCAAAATTAATTTTTTTTAACATAAAGCATTACTTCTTATGCCATTACATTGCAAAACTCATGATTTACATATTGACAAGTTCAATTCTTATAAATAATTATGGCTATAAGAACATCTTTCAAATATTATTATGACAATCATTTTGGCAAATCCTCATCAATAACTTAAAAAAAAAATATTGCTTGAAAACCTTCCATGCCCAATATGGTGCTCGATTGTAAAACTTTGTAGGCCTGAGGTTGGTTATGCTCTCTGTGGATGAAAATCAAGTGCCAGACTGCAGTTCTTGCTCTGCCATTTTCACCAAGAGGGGTAAAACTTTTCAAATTGATTTTTTTGTGAAATATTTCAGTCATTGTATTTTTATAACATTAGGTTTGATATGTAAAAAGGTCAAATGGGGCATTCTGAGAGCCTCAGTATCTCGTTTGAAAAATATTTGAAAATTAGATGACTCTTCCATTTTTTTGGCATACTGTGTGCAAGGAAGGTTAATGTAAAAACTAAAAATAAAAGAGGCCTTGAGTTTTTTTCTGATGACATAATTTAATCTCCTCCAGAACACAGCTGAGATCGCTGTGCAGGATGAGAGACATTGCTGCTCAGATGTTTTATTTCGAAAAAGGTTTATATACACCCATCCATAGAGTATTAGCTTTATGAACAAAGGAGTTTGTTTTGTTTCTGATTTTGATATGTTGCATTGATTGCTAGGGCTAATTCAAATTAAAAATCTTGACAGCTGCTGGTATTTCATTCACTTTGTTCTAACCAAGTTTGAGCCACTTAAGGTACCTATGCATAAAATCTAGTTTTTGTGATTCCCCTAGTGAGGTCTAAAAAATCATCCAAAACTCATAAAGGTAAACGCGTTGAAAAAAAAAAATTTCAACAAATTTTCTTCGTTGATTGTAGAATGATGACAACCATGTTTGTCATGATTATGAGAATCAAACTGCAGCTATGTTATTTTTATGTCGTGAATCTCCTTAGTAATTCGAACATGGAGTCATCAAACTTATGACTGTATCTAGACGTAAATATGTAATCATTTTGGACAGATACATCTCTGATCTGAAGTTACTAAATGAGATTTATGTCCTGCATTTGTTTTTTTGCGCTGGATGCATAGTTTTTAGACATAAAAATGCATTGTTCATTTTCCAACATATTTAGCAGTTCACTGTGTTGTAAGCTTTGATTGTTTTGTCAATTTTTGACTGTATATATATATGCGATTTTCTCGCGTCTTTTTTTTTCACTAGCTGTATTTGAAATGTCGTAACATGTAAGTACGATAAAATTTAGCCTGCAAATTGAATCAAAACGGAGGAAGAATTTGTATATGCATTTCTGAATATAAGAGATGAAGAAGACGTTCACGCATTTAGACTAGCAACAGATAAGACAAGACAGAAGACGAGAGAAAATGACGACATGTTAGAGTAGAATTCAAACTCGCACCCTCGTTGGCACCCACCGCCTTGCCAGACAGAGGAACCAAGCGAACAAGCACTGAACTATCCGCTTCCACAAAAATGGAAGCATCTGACCCAGGTGTGAACGCCTTCTTCATCTCTTATATTCTATATTCCTCTGTCGTTCAAATTGTATCTCTTGTAGATCCTTAGATCTAGCATTCTGGTTTTGGCTTACTGTGTGGATAACCTTTTCTTCTAATATATATGCATTTCTGAAAGAGGTGTGAAGCAGTTTCTTAAATTATCACACAATTATCTTTGTTTTTTAAAAATAATTTGTTTTATATTTCAACAAGCACACTGTCTTTCAAGCGCAACCCTGTGAGTTATTCAGAGTGCATTCCACTTTATCTAGATTGGTTATTTTGGTGTTTTTAAGATCTTTACATTTATTGCTTTCCCGACATGCTTTCTTTACTCTTTCTTGTATATCATCTTATTTTGGTCACCTAGGTACACTTTTGTATGCTTTCTGAAGACTCACTTTCATGAAACTT
>BLXT01000512.1:615549-626306 GCA_019648995.1 Plakobranchus ocellatus | reverse complement strand
TTGAAAATCTTTGAATGTGGTAGAAACATTAGCAACCCATTAAAAAATTATATCTAAAACTTGTAGTAATGTATGCCTTATATTTTTTCCTATAAGTAAATGGCATTTAACTGAGAAGAAAAAAAATTTAAATAATGAATAATGTATGGCTTCAAATAGACACAGAGGAACAATACATATTATAAATCAAAACTATGCATTTTGTAAATTGAGTGCTGATGGAGGGTTGAGAAACATATATCTTTCAGTCACATTTGTGCATTGAAAATAAAAACAAAAGAGAGCTTGCTATCTAAATTGTCAACATTAAGTTCTGTACATCAATAATTTGAACTGATTTTAAAAAATAATTACAGTGATATCTATAATACTATATTGCATTATGTACATGTATATGTGTAGAATGTAAAGCTACGTACAATGGAACCCATGAAAAAGTAATAATGAGGTAGCCAGTCAATAACACAGTAAAAATGGCAAAAACAATAAGATATAATGAAGGTCATTTTTTTTCCTTTAGTTTTTTAAAATCTTGGTGATGACTGTTGAATAGCAATGATACAACAAAATACAACATGCAAGTCAACATTCTTGACAGAATGGCAACATAAGTTCAGACTTATATCATTCACAAAAGTACAAAATTCAGTTTTTTAGAATATGTCTTGAGAATAGTCCTAATGATCTGACCGACACATGAAACAATTGAAAAAAAAAAAGTACATTTTTCCCTTATTTTCATTACTTTTCTTCAAAAGTCAAAAACCTCAATATCCTCGTTTAGAATTATATCTCTCCATTTTTCAAATTGCAAAGCCCATTTTTTGCAGCTTTTGCTATGGCAATAATTTAAAAAGATCAAAATGCAAGTTCTGAATCATTTGAGGTGGCCTCAAGACACATAAAATTTTATGATCATTGCTCTACGCATTTTATTTTTCTTACAAAACCTAAAAAATATGTGGTCAGATAGAAAGGATAAGCTACTTTTTTTTTCTTTTAGTCTTTTAAAATTTCTTTCAGGCAGATAGTGTTGGTGATCATAGCAGGAGTAGGTAAAGAAGAGGGTTTTACACATACTTTTTAATTTCTAAGAATTACTGCAACAGGAAAGAAAATTAAAATAAAATTTGTTCTCCACATTTGTACGTATTGCTTACCTCTCATCAGGATTTAAAATCGCTTACGAACAGACACTTGCAAGCTTATAATTAATAATGAGAAGGCAATGATGATAAGGATCGATTATTAAGAGGGCTGCTAATATGAATTTGAGGTCTTAGTAAAATAAAAAAAATGTATCTCTGTGCCCTAGCATAAAGACTCCACCTATGGCACTATCTATGTCCCATGACTGGAACAAAATTAACAAATGTCAAGGGTCCAAGAATATGGAAATCAACAAATTAAAAGACGTTTTTTTTTCCTTCGTCTCATTATAATAAGCCAGATGCCACATGTGAAGTTTTTGAGAGAAAAAAATTAGGGTTTTTTGCTTCTCTTCTCATAATTAACCCCCTAAACCTTGGGACAGATTCATTAAATCTCCAGGAAATCCTCATTGTTTGTAAAGCTTATTAAATGCAGTTTCTGGCTTTATCAATAAACTTCACTGTTCAAAAGGTGACATCAAACTCATCTGGCTAATTTAGAGACATTTGTATGAAAAGCACTCTACTCCATCAATAGGATGGATGACTGACTATCTGTTAGGTAACTTTAATGAAAGTGTGAGGAATTCCACCATTTCCTTGATTAACATACAAAACTTACATTATTAATTTTTGTCATTTAAAGAAATGGGCTCACTTTTTCAAACTAAATGCAATCATATTAGATTTTTTTTTAAAAGTAACCACAAGAATACATGATCATACACTAAACAAACAAAATTAAGTCAATCTGTCAACCTTACTGTCTCAAGAGTAGGTGACAGGTTGCCTCTGATTGTCAAGCTTTAGAAGCATATGTATACTACATCAGCCTCATGAAATCCTACAACATACTGTGATATATTGTATATTACCTTCTAACTATATTAAAGCATGTGTAATAATCACACAAAATACTATCTTTGTATGTGAAATATTACAGAGCAACAGAACAAAAACCAGTTACAACCTATGTACAAAACAAAACTGACTTGACACAATATGCATATGATAAATGATCTCCTTGATCAGTTCATGCAATCACATTTTTTAAATAAAATTTTGTCTTTCATTTGATCACTTTCAAAATACTAAGAAATTTTCAGTTTTTCATCTGTGCTTCATTATTTCTTTATCACCACTTTCTTAAGGTCACTAAAGATGTAAAAAAAAAAAATAAAAAAAAAAAAAAACTATTATTACCTTTTACAAGCCTTTCAAGTTAAAGATTATTGTATTCCCCAGTTCATATTGAATGTCCTTTTATTCACACAGGTTAAGACCCTATAGGCCACCATACAAAATCAAATGTGGCCCAACCATGCAAAATGATTCTTTTGTTGGCATTTCTCAAATACAACATTGTGATACTGTTGGAAAGGCCTTTAAAATCTCTTTCAAATAGTGAAAGAATATTTGCTCTAACATAATTCTAATAAAAATTATGCATGTTAAAAGTACTTATCAAACTAAGCAGCTTCAAAATTCTGTAAGTTTTGAGAAAATCGCATTTAAAGATTAGTAATTTTCAAAGTTAGAAAGTCCTCAGCAACCAGGGGTTGCATTTTCTTTTAGATTTATAACCATACTTTAAATGCCCCGTTCATTTTCAAATTTTAACATTTTTGATAATCGCAAAAATAAATTTTTTCATTGTATCCAACCGTGATCAGCTATTTCTTCTATTTCTCTGTTTTCTGCTGCCAAAAGGACTCATTTTGTGTGGGCAGGTCACATATTTTCTTGTTCTAATCAACCGCATGAAATCAAATATGATACTTCGGTTTTGATTAGCCTCTATCTTGAAGAGTTTCAGCTCATCAAAAAAAAAAGGAAAAGCTAAAGAAAAAGAATAAAATCACGCTAAGGTTTGATGTGAATTTGATTACCATCAAGGGATTTCTAATGAATATATGAACATTGAGATATGATTTTTCATTGTCACATGAAATGTTATATTTTTAGATGATATATCTTATGCTTTTTTTTTCACCCAATTAATTTTGCTGAACATATTTGGGCAATAAGAAAGCATCTTGTTAAGTTCTCCTCTACAGTGATCAGTTTTTTTTAAACAAGAGGCCCGTTATGACCAATTTCAAACTTTCTGTTTTACTGCATGGAATATGATACCAAGTCCAGTTTCTTTCACAGTTTTTAATTTTCCATTTCAAATTAGATTTATCTAATGGAAAATTCACCACTAATATTGTGCCTGCTGTATGAAAGATGAAATGTAACCAATATGCTTCCATCCTATTTACGATTTAGTATCCACAGAGGTTAACATTGTTCATCTTTTCAGGATCAATGCCCATCACAGCAGCCAAGGAGCGCAGAAAATATCGGCTGACTTTGTTCAAAGTTTCCCACCTACATTTTGGACAAGAGCAGTTACAATGCGGCCATGGACACAAGTCTATCAAATGACTGCGGCACTTTTTGCTTGCAGCACGTGACAAGCGCCGAGTGTTTGAGGTTCTCCCTGCAAAAAAATTAATAAAAAATCAAGAAAGTGAATCAACAAGTTCTTGGGAAGTAAAACAAAAAACGTATGCATTTTTTTTCCAGGGGGAAAAAAGGGTATATGTGTGTATTCCTAACAAGTAAATCAAATTCACAAGGAAATGATAGATCATAAGTTGCAACAATAAAACAAGTTAAAAATTCATTGTATTGAGCAGGTAAATTTAAAAATTGAGCACTCATCAGTTATTAAAATATCGCCTAATTTTCTTATTTTATGGGGAGTTTTTTCGTTTGTTTGTTACGGAAAAACCAATTTAAAGATCATTTTGCCATATTTAGAAATTTTGGATCTGTGCTTTACTTTTCTTTCTCTGTTTTGAAACAAAAATGTGCATGGATTGTTTTTTAAAAAGTGCATAAACCTCTTGCAAATAATTATCTTCATTTATCATGGTATGAATAGTATGATACAATGAGAGGAAATAACAAGCTTTTTGGGCACTCAAGAGGAACATAATCATTTAATTTTCCTGCTGGCTTGACTGCTTGGCACCATATTTAGACTTTCAGTTTGCATTATTTCAGCAATAAAGTTATGCTTTTCTTGTCTCTTGATCAGGAAAATCTATTCTTGGTTGCCTTTCAATGGCAGCTAATAAACTGCATAACACATAATAACATTCTGCAAAATTCTCCAACAAGAGTAAAAAAAGACTTCCTGGAAAACTTTTGCAAATAACTTCTTGTTACTCTGCTGCTTAAATCTTATGTCTAAGGGCATCAAAATAATGTCAGTTTTTCCAAGCTGACAATAACCCACTTGCCAATCCATCATTATGAAGGTTTTTTTGTGTTTTTGTTTGTGTGCCTTATATGGTCTGCCCACAACAAGGTAAAATCAGCTTTCCAGGCCTTCTCAGGCCAAGATTCGATTACAGGCCCAAACTGTAAAAGAAAGGCCCCTACAGATCTCATTGAGTCACAATGTCCACATCATTACCATATCATTATCTTTTATTAAGATTGGGATTTTGAGATTAATTTGTTTGTTATTGCTTTCTTTTTTCCACATATATCTTTTTGTTTTATAAAATAATGCAGACTTACTTTTCTTATCTCGATTCTTTCTTCTCTTGTTGCTTTTCTTCTTTCTTCGCTTCCTTCCTCTCTTCCGTTTCTTGCGAGAACTAGGCGGTGAGTCCGCTAGAGGAGTATTGCCACTTGTGGATAACATCGAGTTCATGCTGCAAATTTTATACCAACAAAATTTTATTTGCTTCAGTTTCCTTTTGAGTCTATTTTTTAAAAAAAATATCATTTGATCAGATTGATTTTAAAAATGTTAAGGCCAGTATACTAGTGACTGCTTACTTAATTAAATAAATGCCCAATGTTGTCTACATATTTCTTATTGTAATTTCTACTAAAATGAAGGTTCACAACTACTGAAACAAATTTTTTCCAGCAGCCACTTCTCAAAAGATAAGAAATTGATATAAATTGCAATTTATAATGTTTTCACACTGCAGGCAGAGCAGGTTTTGCATTAACATCAAATACTTGAAATCTTCCTTATTTGTAAAAGGCACAATAGTGTATCAAATTCAGTAGGCTGAACTACTTATGATTATCAAAATGTCTTTGAACCATCTTTGAAATGATAAAATCGTTTAAAACGAACTTAAAAATTAGAATATTTCAAAGTAATGGGTTTAGATTCTTAAAAATAAAAATTTAAATGTGTGCCAGTTACTCACTTGGGCTGTTGACACGAGGAGAGACCATTGTTTCTTGTTTCCCAACAGTAAATTGATTCTGCTAATGTTGTCCCTTCAATTCTGACATCATGCCATTCACTGCAAAGACAGTTGCGGCCATGAGGTTTATGATAAGGGTTAAATGACATATGCGATATGACAATTGATACAGAGAAACTATGAAGACCTAGAGGAATGCATGACATGCTCTTGTATGACGTAGACCTTTTTTTTTAATTATTTAAACCAAGTTAGGCATTTTTTTTTTTAACTTGCTATGCCCCATTAGTTTTGTATACAGTGCTAACAGTTTTTTCGTATTGCTTGTAAAAAGATTTACCCTTCAAACTCTATTGTTGCAGTGAATTGTCAACATTAAATGCCATTTTGATGTGAAGATAAATGAGATTCTTAATTGCAGTCTCTCACTTGCCATACTGATTAAAAGGGCATTTTTTAGAATACACATTTTCACTATATGCTGTGGAAACTGGAAGTGAGAAACACATGGAACAAATAAGCTTGTTAGACATAATGATTCAGAGAGAGAGAGAGAGAGATAGAGAGAGAGAGAGAGAGAGAGAGAGAAAGAGAGAGAGAGAGAGAGACATTGATTGCATGGGCTGCAAGGAGGAAAAGAGACAAGACAAAAATAGAAAATACCTGTGAAGAGTTAGTGAGTGGATTAGTGATGTGGGATGGGATGGGAGGTGGGGGTTGGCCTACATAGAGGAAGTAAAACAATTATAGTTGGGAGAGCAAGGTATGGGAAGAGGGAGAGAGAGAGTACAAAAAAAGGGGAAGGGGGAGGGGGTGTCAGGAGAAAAAAATTATAATTTGAACAAACCTCTCCCACTACCTTCTCTCTCATCCTCTTTTTTTTTTTTAATTCCTTTTATTTAAACCCTCACTCTTCATAAGGCTAACAGATTAATTAAATGATATTGGAAGCCAATAACTAGCAATGCATTGAACTAGAACTAAGAAGTTTAAACACTTAACAATGATCAGAAGTATGCTGACAAAGAGCAGAAATATTCAAACAATTAATTTTATGCTGTGTTCTGAAAATTCATATCATATAAATAAAGATAGACATTAATATAAATATTTACTCATGAAAATGCAGACTACAAGGCTCAACAAAACTATCACAAGTTTAATGTTTACAAGTTCTCTCTTAAATAGAAATATTTTTTCAAAACTCATTTTTAGACACTTCAATCAATACAGGATAAATTCAAGATTTTCCTATGAAAAAGAAATAAGCCAGTTCTTTTTTTTTCCTTACATCAAATCTAAAGTAAAGAATTTGATTGACTTACTTATTGTTTCTTGGTAAAAAAAAAATCATCAAAAATATGAAAAAGACAAGTCTACTTGAAGAATAAAAATGTACACAAAAAAAAAATTTGTAGGGAGAGTTAACAAAATAATAAACTTACGGCTTGTTAAGGATTTCATGTGAAACACAACCTGGAGCAAAAACAGCTCTGAAAAAGAAAAGAAGTAAAACCCATTTCTAAAATTGTTTCTTTGAAACAAAATCACCCTTTTCTGAATACAGTATTACTTTTCCTGATCAGATAGCAGGGAAAAGTATATTAGTTAGTTTAAAAAATATTTCTGAAAACAGATTGAGAGGATGATTTTTTAAGAGTCTCTTGGATAGATTTTTGAGAGAATCAATTAATTTTGACATTAATTTTGTTAGGTTCTAAAGCAGCTAATAGCAGCCTTGAGGCTATCAAATGAAATATTTTCAGCAAATGATGGTTTTGGAAAATATTCTTGTGTGTGCTCTACACTTTACTTTTTACAAGATCAAAATTTACAAAACATATGCTCGTTGCTTTTCATAACACTAATTTAGAGAAAGACATTCTCAATTTCCTGTTGATGCTTGAGACATTTTTTTCGCTACTAATTTTATTAGCAAAACGCATAGTTATAATTAATTACAATCATCGTTTAAGTAAGACTAGAAGATATCCAGTCTCATAAAAATTTTTTTTTATCTATTTTTTCGCCTTCAAAGACATTAATTTGTTGAATGACTCATTAGTACACACTTCCATATATATGAACTTAAAGAACTATCCTCTAATAAATAAGTTGAAACCTCCAAATCTTTGTTTTCCTCGAGGATATATGTTCATATAGAACGCAAAGGCCATTAAATAACTTACGTAACATTGCGAAGGGTGTTTTTGACCTGTTGTCCAAGGTCAAGAAGATAGCGCCATTGATCTGGTCCCAGGTCTCCACGAGGCCAGGTGTGTTGCTCTTCCAGGACATTGCTCACTTGAATCTGGGCTGCATCATATAGGTTTTGGATAATGTACACTGGAGCTGTAGATAGATTAATTATTGTTAAAAAGATAGATCAATTGTGGGCCAGCTTTGCAAGTAAAAAGTCAAAATATTCTAAGTTTCTCGCAAATCTTATACTAAGGTGAAAACTGTGGATAAGTCGCCTTATTGTACATGTAAGTTTAAATCTCTTGGATTTTTAATTCCTCAGACAACATTAATTTAGTCTCATCTCCTATTAAAATAATTGTGTTGCAGTGTTGGCCGAGGAGAAAATATTTGTGAGCTATAGATGAAGGATTTCAGTTGCATTCATAAAAATGGTTCTTCCCCGCCCCATTCATTTTTTGTTGTTGTTTGTTTGTTTATTTATTTGTTTGTATGTTAAATAAAAACAACGTATGGAGCACCAATACTTTCAACCTTTTTATTTCCAGTGTAAAATATTACGGCTTTTTTTGGGAAGGACACTGAATAGGTAACTTTTTGAATACATTTAAGGTTGGCAGTTGAGTTCTTTTTTGATAATTCAGTAGGAGGGCTAGTAATACAAAATATTGCAAAAACATAACTCTATAATTATTAAGTATCCATAAATTGATAGCAAAGAGGCCAATCCAGTTGTTGGAATCACCTTTTTTCAGGATTATTTTTGGATGTATGAAACACCTTCATGAATAAATTTTGATTTAATAAGTTTGCAAAGATAACATTGCCTGAAGTATCTTAGCCCCTTATTGATAAATATTTGATCGATCACTGTTTCAAAAATACCAATTTTTACTTAACTCTTGCCTTTGGATGAGCCATACAGTCTATTCACAATTTGGTGATATCAAGCATTTTGGCTCTCATCATGCAGAGCATCTTTAGCACGTTACAACCCACAAGAGCACTAAGATAAGGTCTCTGCAATTTACAGACCACTTTGCTATAAGCTTCCAGTGCTTAAAAGTTAAAGACATGATGAGAACTGAATCAAGGAGAGGTACTTTGTGTTTACTTTTGATAGCTGGGTAAACTCTTCTGCCAAAGAAACACCTCCATATCTCTGTAGGATGGGCATCTCTACATTTCTTTGGGAGACGAGGATTCCAAACTCTGTTAAAACATTACATAAAATAACAGTGAATAATAATTTGCATTACAACTCTGTTAAAACATTACATAAAATAACAGTGAATAATAATTTGCATTACATCAACTTCACGCTACTAACAATAACAACAACAAAAAAAAATAGAAGTTGAAAAGGTTTTTTTTTTTGTCTTCAAATAATAAACAAAAGGCGTTTTTGGTGGAGTTTTTTTTTTCAATGGCCGCTATTACTATCAACTGCCTTCTTGAAAGCTGTGGCAAAGATGTCTGCTGATATTAATTTTGAGTGTTTGAGATAATAAACCATATATATCCATTAAGATAAAGATGTTTGAAGAAGAATGTCATCTAGTCATTGAACCCACCTTGTCCTTCCAATTTTCCTCCTCTCTATCCGCCAATTCCAATTACATCTTTTGGTATAAAATCATATTATGTAATAATATGAGGCAAACAGACTAAATTAGCTGCAAGTTACAATGGATACCTTTGCATTGTTATCTGCCATTATGCTTTCAAAAAGTCTTATTGACTCGAGCAGTTCATCTTTGGACATAATTGAGCTAGGGATATGAGTTTTTTCCCTCTATGAAAGTCTAAATTGCCAGCTTATATATCATGTTCATATCCCAATATGCTCAAAATGTGACTTAACCTATTTATCCAGGGTTCTTCATATATTTCACTAGCCTATGAAATGCTGTCTGATAACACATGTATGACATAGTACCTCTATCAATCAATTAAATATGAAGGCGTAAGTTTTCAATTGTGGAAAAAACCAAGCCGTACTTTACTCCACGTTGTATTCCTGCCATAGGTGAGCAAGTGAATGCATCTCGGCAGGGTTTTTCTTTGAACGGTTCCATGTCTAAAAACCATCCTGAGTCCACGAGAGCCCGCACGTCCACTGCGGGTTTTCTGGCATGGATCAGGGCTGCAATACGATCTATGTTGATGAGGACTCCCGTTGCCCCAGCACTGTAGAGGAAAAGATTGAGCAGTGGTAGTAGTAGTAGTTGTAAAAATGGTAGTAGCAGCAACAGCAGCAGCAGTGGTAATAGTAGTAGTAGTAGTAGTAGTAGTAGTAGTAGTAGTAGTAGTAGTAGTAGTAGTAGTTAGTAATAATATCAGTAATTGTTGTAGTAAAAATAGCAGTAATTGTTGTAGTAAAAATAGCAATAATAGTAATGATAAAAATAATAATAAAAACAGCAAAACAGAAGATATGATATGCTACAGACAAGGACAGTTCCAGTTATAATTACTTATCGCGCATGTTGGCGCCAATATAACATAAACCTTAGATTTACATACACGCCTTTGACTACATTTGACAGGGCCGGATCGGGGGGATTCCAAGGGTTCTGGAATCTCCCCTGCAAAAATTAAGTACTTGTGCATGGATTTTTTTTTTTTTTAAATTTTAAATGGTACTCAATTTTGTGGGATATGTTGAGGCCACATTTTTACTCTCAAACTCTCAAATTGCAAAAATTCTTCAGCTGCGGGGGGTCTTTGCACCCATGAACTGCAAAGGAGACGTACCCCTTGTAGCAAAGAGGGTAGCAGGAAAGAGGGACAGCTCTGCCGGAATCATGTGTCAGCTAAGTAGGTTATGCCAGGAATTCCAGAGGGCTACTCCCTTCTTCACCGCGAAAAAGCCTTGCTTCAGCACCATCGTCATGGCGAGTAAAGCATGGGGTGATGCATGTGCTGCTGCTAATTGCAGTAATACACGGGGAAAAAAGTTTCAGATTGTTTTTTTTCCCCCAGTTGGATGAAGAAACGTAAGATTTCGCTTTCTTTTCTTTGGATCAGACTAACTCTTAGCTGACATGTAGATGATCGATCAGTCATAGATGTGTTTCCTTGTGTGACCACTTGGAATTGGAATACATGATTGTATGAGCTCTGTTCTACATGAGTAGTAAGACAAAACAAAGTAGAGAGAGAGAGAGAGAGAGAG
>BLXT01000512.1:417909-428947 GCA_019648995.1 Plakobranchus ocellatus | reverse complement strand
TATTTGACATTGGAGCCTTTTACAAAATTCCATTGATCCCGAAAGGTAATGTAGATGGAGATATTAGCCTATACACCATGCTCATAACCCAACATGTCCAAAATGTGAATGGTGAAAGATTTGCCGAGACTGCCTCACAAAAAAGTTATGCACGGTGGCAACGGGCAAAGCTTACCGTATACTGAGAGTGTAGGTCGCAGGTGTAATGCTGGAAGATGTAGAACTAACAACGCCCGTGCTGCTGGCGAGAGCAAAAGAACCTGCCGGCGATGCTGACAGTAAGGAAAACGTTAGAGTTGAATTGGCGCCAGAGTCTGTGGCCGCAACTGTAAAAACGCCCACCCCAGCGCCAGCAGCCTGTCTGCTGGTAGCTATTGTAGTCGGTAGGTTGGTGAAAGTTGGGCTGCTGTCTGCCGATACCTGAGCATAAACCGCAAACTTGTCTCGCGTTGTTGTTGAAAACGAAACGGTGTCCCCAACGGAGCTGGCTGCAGCATTGGTCGTGATATAGTTGTTTCCAGAAGCACCGTTACCAGGAACATCATCCCAATCCACCAGGACTGTACCCGAGGCGAACCACCCAACTACATCCCCGAAGACTACCGAGATGCGATCAGTCGAGCTGATGCTAAAAGTTGAATCGCCAGTAGCGCTGCAAAGTAAAAGAAAAAAACAGTGTCGTTTGCTTTATTTAATCTTTCCCCGCCATAAATAGTAGTAATTCTACCAATCAAGAACGCTCTACATTAACTGCCAACTCACAGGGATCTGCAAGCCAACGAGATAATGCGAGGATGCTAATAATTGGCTTGTTGCTGAATGGGCGTAAATAAGGCCAAAGTTCAAGGTTACAATGATTTTACCTCTAAGAAGCTGAAGAACTTCGAGCTTGGTGCAGGGCGAACGCAGTGTGTGAGGAGCCTATAAAAGAGATAGTTTTTAAAAAGATGTGATTTAATTTTCACGAAGGTCGTGACATTATACAAAAGTGGCATTAGGAGTAGAACTTTTCAAATCTTCAAATTTTCTGTGAAACATCCCACCTCGCCGACAAGTCTGAAACGCCTCAGATAGCGTGACTTCTGAATGGGTAACAACTCACAAATAATGATGAACACGAAAGAAGAAAGATTTAAGAAATGTGGTAATAGAGGTAGTGCAGTTCTCCCTGCATAAAAAAACCGTGCCCGGAAACACAATTCCATGCAGCAAATTCGTTTTTTTTTTTTTTGTCTCTCTGCGAACGGTATAAGTGTATGCAAACATTGTTTTTACAATTTCTTTGCATCATTAGAAAAAAGAAAGGCTTGAAATGTTCTAAAATATTATTATTATTATTATTTTTGTTGTTGCTATGAATACTGCTTAAACATGAAGTATCACGTAGTATATGCTATCTTTGTATTAAATGCAGAACAAAGTGATTTAGCTTCCATTGAAATTTATAAGAAAGGTTCTACACTTAAAACGTTTAGCGTTCCAAATCTGAGAACTTTAATGCCAGTAGTATGTACCACCTAACTGGAGTGCCGAATCGAAGACTGCTCGGATTCCCGCGAATGGCATTCGAAGCGTTTATTGTAAACATCATAGCCTCAATTATTCTTGTATAATGTAGAATGAACACACACTCACACACACATACACACACACGCGCGCGCGCGCATCAAACAACATTCAATGCATGATAGCAATGTACCTCTATATTTGGGGCGCGCTTCCTGTTTGAAAACTCGTTAATTCGCTTTTTTCTAGACGCCAATCAAAATTTAGCTTTGCCGCTCTAACCATTGCGTCTTTGAGTTATCAGTTGGGATGACCTCGAGATTTTCTGATTTTCCAGCTTGATGTATACTCGCTGTTCGATTTTCGCACACCATAGATTCTGAGGTACTCAGGATCTTAGGTTCCGGAAACTGCGTTATTTGCCTGGCCTTACCTCACTGTGAGTACATTCTCTCCAATGAGCTGATAGCTAGAACCGCCAACTGGTCTCCAAATCTGCAGAGAAATGGTCCCTGTATTATGAGCGTAGATGCTCCATGAAGATACTTCCCCACAGTTGCAGTCCACCTCGTATTGGTTGTCTAACATAACGTATTGGACGTCTGTCGAACTGTCTCCGTCTCCACTTCTAATGGTGTAGTCACTGTAACCAAGATCACTGCACGCTGAGACCAAAACACATACTGGGAGAGCAGAGAAGGAATGAAGAGATCTTTTATAAATACAAATACTCAACTCCCGAAAAAGCAAATGAGTTAAAGGGGATCTCATTTTAAAAAATAAAGTCTATCAGTAACACGTTTGAACACATACATTGTAATGCCTCCATGTGTTTCATTTTGTTTACAATGGCGGTCACTTTTTAATGGAAACATTTTCAAACTTTTCCCCATCATCAGCAAAAAAAAACAAATTAAGTCAATAAAGTAGATCACTGCATGCGATGCAAGCGAGGCCAGAATCTTAATTTTTTACAATCAATTTTACAAAAAAAGCACACACAAGCAAGCACAATAGCAGCATGAATAAAGCAGAAGGAAAAAGAAAATGAAAAGTATAATCCTTGTCTGAATTAATCTTTGTACTTCATTTCTTATTCTGATCCCCATAAAGGAAATAAAGGTTCATATGTTTGTATCTGGGGGGAAAAAGGGTTTTATGTGTGAGCATCGGTGTGTAAGAGGTGGTAGCAGCAGATACACTTTTTCTTAGTACTAGGACACTGTTCTCAAGAAAATAAATACGTTATGAAATATGTGATATGCAGATGAAATTTTTAAAAAAGTGTACATATTACTTTTCGATCTTTTTTTGGAAAATTCTTTTTTTCCAGCTCTTAATTATAGCAATAGTTCCATATAATTTTATTTTGTATGTAATTGTTTAAATTATTACTGCAAATGAAATTAATTTTTTTTTTTACTTTCCCATTTCCACGTACACGTTGTATTTTAGTGAGATTATACTACATAACTTTGGAGCTCAGACTTTGACAACAATAATTTCAATAAGCAAAAAAAAAAAACAACAAACAAAAAAAACAAAAAACAAACAAACAAACAAAAACAGCAACCCGATATTAAATAGTGCTTCATGATCAACAAAAAGACAATAGCACTAACAAAGGAGGTAGTATTAAAAGAAAAATCTTTCTGTCCATGTTTGTTTTGAGCTAAATTAAAAGGACAAAAAAAAAAAACACGGAATGGTTTGTTGATCCGAATCGGTCAAGATCTCGAATGATCACAGAAGGAAGAGGTTAAAGCTGTTAAATCCTCCTATTCCCCTTAATGAATAAGATATTATAATTTAATGACTTCAACTGAGACACTTATCTTATTTGAGATGGCCTCCTTTGTTGTTATTCAGACATTAACACATTTTTGACTCTACAATGACTCTTCATTTAAGAATGTAACCAAATAAATGAAGCCTCTACATAAAAACTGATTTCTAAGTATTTAATACATAAGCCACGTCTATTCGCTTTTGGTAACTCTAGGACGAAAAATCGTTTCTGTTTAAATAAAAAGGATTTCTTTGACGTTGAGTGTACGAGTGTTCACACAATTCACTGCCGTGAAGAGGCAAAACTAAGGAAATATGAAACGTTTTAATATCACTTAAAAGTTATATTAAAAATTCAAATATTTTTTAATCTATGTGACTTTGAGCAGGAGGCAGGAGAAAAACATAGAGCATGGAAATAATATTGTGCATAGTAATAATAGAGTTCTTCATAGTCAAATAAAAAAATAGAAACGATATTTTTACCTGTGTACAAAGCAGAGCAAAAACACAGCACATATCGAATATTGCCCATAATTCGTTTTTCTGCAAATTTCAACCACTATTGATAGGAATAAGTTTTAATCTAAAAAAGAATGGTCTCTTTCCCTCAACCCAGCATAGCTTTAAGAATTATCGAGTCCCTCTCTGTGTCTCTGTGAAGGACTTGTATTACCTCGAAAACGATGGGGAAAAATGAATTTAGTACAATCTTTGAGTCCTATATAGATATTTGATTAGACTGATCGAAAAAAACCGATTTTTTTTCTAACCATACCATGGTCATTAAACGCATGAAAGGTTCTTGTTGGTACTTATACGTTTATAATGAATATTTCGATATTCGCAATATGGACGACTGTAGCACGCCTTACGAAAAGTTTTCCTCCAAACGATATCAACTAACGTGGTAATTTATACGTTTGCCCAATGTAATCGGCTTTGATTAGGCCCAAATATTTTGCCTGTCATCAATGGACCTGTCCATGAACTAATATTTGATCTGAAAGTCTACCCACTGAGCAAATGACGTCAAGATGTCCACGATAGCCAGTATTTGATTAATACTGACGGCCATAGAAAATGGGCAATATATCCGGAAATAAATTGACTACCGTCATGCGCACTGTACAAACTGTGCCTATGTTTCGACCCAGCTGAAGAGAAAAACCAAGGGCGAAACAAAGTCAAAAATTGATTGAATACAATCTTAGAATTTCAAGTATCAGAAAGCTGAAAAAAACGCTCCGTCAAATATCGTGCTTTGCGAAGTAGAATAATATTTGCAGGATTGTGATGTTTATTAAAAGTTTTGTTTTAAAGATAATAATAAAGTAAGCTAAAAGGCGATTTTTCGTCTTTTGTAATCATTGGTTTAGGAGGTAACATTCGCTTTATTAGTCTATATAGTTCTTATTTGATTTCCTAATATCTGTTTACTCTGGGAGCTGCGTCAGTGAATTACGAATATCCTGTTTGCTCTATGTCTGCCTTTTTATCCTCCCAGGCTACACCGTTGTCTTGAATCACTGCCCTAGGCAGAGAAATCAAATACCATAAAGAGCAAAAAATGTATACTTATTAAATACCTCTGTAGAACTAGCATTTTTAAAAAATTAATAATAAATAAGATATGGAATTAACAAAATAAAAAAAAAATGATCTGGAATCGCGGTTAAAAAGTTCACAAAAAATGTTCCTAATAAGAATACATGTGAGATTTTCTTTAATTTATTTGGGATCAATACAGGATTTCAGCGAGTAATACACGTCAAATGATTCATTTCAAGCCGTTTAATCTTTTACGTTCTATTCTCAATCAGCTGGAAAACATGAACACTATTAGACGGTAGAAAACCCTTTAGGGAAAGCCTACGTTTTTCGGAGATTATGATATGATTTTAAGTTCGTTGCAATTGAAGCTCTCCTGTTCTCATAGCCACAATTTGATTTTAACTTCTACTTCTTTACTTTGACCAATCGTTTTAAAAACGTTGAAATTACTTAGATCTTTCATTTTCTTCTCTTTGCCTCATGAATCGTGAAAGATAATATTAATTAGTAAGAATTTTTCGTGACAATACCCACATTAGCAAGAGCATTGCAACTTATCGTTTTTGATATTTTCGTCTTTGTCCTACAATGTATTGTCAGCTTTTCTTCTCCCGCTTTTCTACCCCAGATATGAACGTGGAAATCCCAGACAAAAAGTCAGTGATGACGTACCTGATGTGTCTTTTCCAAGAATTGCCTCACTCTATCGTTGTTTCCCGGAGTAATAATAATACCAGCAGTAGCAGTGGCGGTATCCTGGCGGAAGCAACAGTCTCTCCCAGCTCACCCAGGTCAGGATCAGTGGAAGTTGACACCGGACCAGTCAACTACAGGGATAAAGGATTGGATATCTCGGAGGTTAGATTTATACGTGAAAATTCATATTTATGTTTACAAGTATTAAATGACATGGCTAGTAAAAGTTAGAAACAGATGGTTCAAATAAGAAGAGTAAAGGATTGTATGTCTCGGAAGTTAGATTTAAATGTTTCTACTTATAGGTATCAAATGAACCGGTATTGATATCCGTTTTTTTTTTTTTTTTTTCAAAACACGGGTAAATTCTGTCGAGCCCTTGATTTCAGGGCTTATCATTTCCCCCCTCAAACCAGCTCAGGCTGTATTGAAAGATCGGGTTTTATGTTTCATCTCTCTCTCTCTCTCTCTCTCTCTCTCTCTCTCTCTCTCTCTCTCTCTCTCTCTCTCTCTCTCTCTCGCTCGCTGTCTGCTGCAAAAAACTAAAAAGATTGCACAGAGAATGGCATGATTTCCTGAACATAGATATGTATATAAAAAAAAAACTTCTTTGAGGAAAGATGTACTTACTAAGTACATCTTTTGTATGCAGAGAAAACATCGCAGCCGTGATAAACATTGCTGTTTAGAATGTCAAGAATGTCTTCAAAACCAATTGGAATGTTTACAACAACATAATTTTTGGTAGTTAACCCTCACAACCTTTCCACCCATGACCCATGCAGCATTTCCATTTATATGTAAAAAAAAAGCCTCGATCTATAATTTATTTATTTATTTATTTATTTATTTATTTATTTTTCACTTTCTATTAAAATTGAGGAAAAATGTGAGATACCACCCAAGTTTTAAGGGCGATCAGAGTCGAATGTATTTTGAGCAAAATGATATAGCGTAAAGCGCCAATTTCACGTCATACATCTCAATATGAAGAAGTAATGATGAATACGAGAAATGGAAGACTTAAAAAACATTGAATAATTGCTAAATGCGTCACCATTCCAACAACTCCATGCGTACACTCTACAAAACTGCTTCCTTGCAAGGGCAATAACCCAGGATATGTATATGACTCAAAAAAGAATTCAAAACTGCAGTTAAAAAACCTGGTTTTTGAGATTTTTGTTTATTATTCTAAACTTAGATTATTAGATAAAAACGAGTGGGGTCTGGATAGTTTCGTTTTTAACTAACTTAATACTCTTACTTCATCCTATCGCGTTGTCTGAAATGCAAATTGCATTTCATGTCAGAATAATGTAGGGTTTCTCCAATATATTTTGTCAACCAGAATGAAAAACTTAAACTAAAGATCGAGATTTTGAAGAAATTTAAGCCTTTTTTGTGAAATCTTTAGAAGCAAAGGTGCTCTTTCTCAAAGATCGACAATAACGTTTGTATTGCCAGTTCTCTTTCATTACACAGTAATTTTTATCTTTCCTACATTACAAAAGTGTATACGTACAAGTAGTTGATATCACTTGATTTTTTTATGTGTTTTCCGCTGATACTTTAGCTGGCTTAAGTAAAATATCACAGTTTTCACATGAACTTTTTTTTTCACCCTGTGAGAATAATGAATGCGTTCAGTTATTTAATATTCGATCGAATTTATTCTACTACACAGGAAGGGCAGCAAAAAAAAAATTTAAAAAAAATTGCATCTTCTCTTTTCTTTCTGTCTCTTTTCTTTTCCTTTGCTAAAACGATTATCATAGCTTTCAGTTCAGCGTGAATGATATATCAGAACAACGTCACACCTAAATGTAAAAAGAAATGAAACGAGGAGGTGGAGGGAAAGAGAAAGAAGACATATAATTATACATATATATATATATATATATATATATATATATGTATATATGTATGTATGACTATATATACACACGCATACACAGAGATAGATAGATAGATAGATAGATAGATAGATAGATAGAGAGAGAGAGAGAGAGAGAGAGAGAGAGAGAGAGAGAGAGAGAGAGAGAGAAAGTAGGTATAGAAAGAAATAGCTATGTTATAAAAAACATGCGAAAAGTCGATTCGAGTACAAAGAATTGTCTTTAAGAAACTTTTTTTTTTCTACTACTTTAAACATTTAAACACCAACATAACAACATTGAGCGTGTTTTCCCCTTTGAAATAAAGCGCAAGAGTAATTTGTTTGCAACATGTGGCTGATTTAGACTTTGAAGCGGAGTCTATGATTGTTATTATAGATGATACGCATCATTTGGTAATTCAAAGAGTCTTTGTAGCGGCTATTGCTAGTCCTACAGTGCTCTTTGTATTAGCTATCACAGTTAAAGGGATAGTCTTTATATTTAATTCTTTTAAAGGAACTACTCATTTTTTTTTTGGCTGTTGAAAACATGCATTTTAGAGATCAGCAGTCAGTTCAACTTCCATCAGGTTTGTTAAGTATCAAGGTCAATTTCAGGGGCGTTACCTCCGGATTAAGCTCGGTCTAGAGTTCCAAGCAATGATGCTGAAGGTAGGCTTGGCTAGGCTGTAGGATCTACAGACCGAACACAAGGCTGTTTCACTATTCCTGGTATTTTGGCCTGTGAAACTGCTGGAAGCTGGAAGGTGCGGTGCATTCCTATTTCTGCCAAGCATTAAACTTATAGTAACACCGTGCCGGTGAACGTAGGTTGAACCTTGATCTAGATCTGGCACAATCTGCTAAACCTGAACACAGCCAAACGTGACAGTAATTAGAATCGTTGTGCTTGCCGCCGGCCCAATCCCATACTAGCCAGACTCTATACTGGAAAGTTTGTGTATATTTCGAGCTTGGAGCCAGTTTTTCGATTTCGGTAATGGTACTGTGTTCATGTGTTGTGATGATAACAGCGCGGCTCAGTTACTTAGTAATGATGTGGTAGACCATAAACTCCAGCAGGCATTAGGTTAGTGACAAGCTGTTGCATCGGGCTATAGAATAGCTTCATAAATAATAATAAGATCGCACGAGACCTGTTTATCATTCAGGAAATAATAATTATAGGATATTCTGAGGATATAGACTAGGCACGACCGTTAATGCGTAGATAGACTGCTTGTGTTCTAAAATACAATAGGTTTTTTTGCACGTAAAGCATCAAATAACTCTTCCTCGTGGATTGAATCATTAATTGTAATAAAGAGTAAACACGGCATTCTAAACTTAATAATTTCTATTCTCAATTTTAAAATGCTACTTCAACAAAACCTAACATGTAAGGATCTAGTGTGAAATTCGGATACTTGTCCTACCTTAAAAAAAAAAGAAAATTTTTTCTTCCCCTACGAATAGGTAAGCCACAATAACGTATTCGTCTTGTATGTGCCACAAGTTTTGAGACAAGATTTCCTCTTTGTCTTTATCTTTATCATAGGTATCTGGTCCAACGAAGATATGAAGGAACCTCGTTAAAATATTTGTTAAAAGCACAAGGAAAACTTCGTGTATTCCAAGTGCTGAATAAAAAAATACAATTAAAAAACAAACAAAAACATTTCGGACTTATCTTACCCCTTTTGTATTTAATCGACTATCGCGACCAGAAGGAATCTCAACCATTTCTTTTGCTCACCCACAATCGAAGATTCGAAACACATCTTGCTAGGATCAGTTTTGAGTCATGCTTGGTTCTAGGCAGGCGCTCTGAAGCTCATCTCTTCAGATGCTGTACTGAGACTATACATGCATAATTCCACTTAAAAGTTTTATAAAAAAAAGCTTACAAGCCTGTGGTTAATTTGTTTTCTATTCGTATGGATAATAATGGATAATATACATTATCAAGTTTGGCGCGCAACATAATAATGCAGCTTTAAGATACCTGGGTAAGCTTTTGTTTTGTTTTTGTTTTGACAGCTGAAATTTTGTAGACTTCTGCAAGTTTTGCGTATCTGTTAAACCACACATGTGGTGACAAAAGTGCAGTTATGATTTAAATATTATAATATTGGTAATGTCGTGTTTATTTATCATTTTTTATTATAATTCATTGGTCTTGTTGTTTATTATGTGTAATTATTTTAGTCGCATCAAATTTCTTTGAGTTTCCTTTTTGTCATTATCATTACAGTAAGTTGTGATTGCATTCGTGTTGTGGTACTGTGGTTTGTCACTCCATCATCACCACCATCATCATCATTATCACTTATAAACTGTTTTTGGCACTTGAATTTTTTATGCTTTTTTTTTATACAACTAGATCTAGTATTTAAAGAGTTGAAAGAAATAGTACTGTGATTGGTATTTGAAATTCATTACTGTCATCATAAATGCCGCTATTTAATAGTTTTACCTTTATTTGCTGCATCTAACTCCCTTTTTACAATCTCATATTGACCAAAATAGATTTCGATGACCTCATTTACTTTTAAACCACTCTTTATCTTTTCATCGTGTTTTGATATAGCAAGAACATTTCCTTTAACCGCTAAGTAATGCTGATATTATTCCATAAACGTTATGTTTAAACAGGAGGGATCATCAATATTCCCTGTGGTCTATTTTCTGTTGGCGTGGTATGCGACGATGCGATGGGTGAATTGTACGCCATTTACCACAGTCAAAATATATTTATCAGTTTATGGTTGCATTTTCTCCTATTATTTACGGAAACAAACTCTACCAAATGGTTTCCGTGAAAACTGCGTGGTAGTGTTGAACGCATTCCGCAGGACCGGAGACTGATAAAATGGCTCTTATCTCGGCAGGTCTCTTCGTATTATCTATCCCAGTCTAGTCAACCACATGTAGGAGAATACTCTCTAGTACAGAGAGACCTTTCACTATAGATCAAGATCCTAGTTTACTGAAAATAGCGCGACTGTACTTTCCCATTATAACCTCTCTCAGATTGTGTTTAGAGAGAATTAATAGCTGTCTATGTTTATGTGGTTCTATACAGTGTGTCCCTCTTTATGAAAGTCATCGATTCTTCTGGTCATGATTTCTCTTCATATCCATTCTTTTTTGCCCCCCCCTCCCCCTTTCTCTTCCTCCCCTTTATGGCTATGTTTATATAATTTAATTAATATATTTCTTCCTCCACCCTCCCATTTTTTTTTTCTCTTTGTCCTCTACCTGACCTTCCAATCTCTTCCTCCTCCTTAGCTCCCTCGCTTTTTGTGTCTTCCTCCTCCTCCCTCCCTTCTTTTTCTCTTTCCTCTCCAATCTCTTCTTCTTCCACTCATATGTGTCTTCCCACCTTCCCTATCATCTCCTCCTCTCTTTCCCTCCTGTAACCCGCTCTCCATCCCCTCTTTGCTTGATCTCTCCTTTTTCCCCTTTTGTCTTTCTCTCCCCCTCTCTTTTCTTTATCTGTGACTGTATTGTCTCTCCTAAGCACCCATATACACAAACTTTAACTCTCTCTCCCCTTCTCTCGTCTATCGCTCCCACCACTCTTTCTGTCTCATCTCTTTTTTCATCCCCCCC
>BLXT01000512.1:407170-417900 GCA_019648995.1 Plakobranchus ocellatus | reverse complement strand
CCCCCCCCCCTTTCCTCTATATACTCTCTCTTCTCTCTTTCTCTCCCCCTGTCTCTGTGTTTCTCTTTCTAATCTTTCTCTCACCTCTCTATCTCCTTCCTTTTTTCTCTCTCTGTCAGTCTCTTTCAGTCTTCTCTCTCCTCTCTCACCTCTCTCTGTCTCTTTTTTTGTCCGACTCTTTATCTGTCCATTCTCTCTCTCTCTCTCTCTCTCTCTCTCCGCACCTCTCTCTGTCTCGTTTCTATCTATCTCATTTCTTTTCCATTTCTCTTCTCTCTCTTTTTCTTTTCGTCTGTCCTTCCTCTTTTCGTTCCCGATCTTTTCTGTCTTTTGGCTTCTTCCTATGTGTGTAGGTTTCTTCTTTTCTCCAGGCGGTGATGTCATGATAGCAAATAATTTGGCCCTGAATTTTGCTGGAAGCCTGTTTCCTTTTCTTTTTTTTCATCAGATATTGATGCGATTATAATAAGGGGAAAACATTTTAACCTTTAAGTTAAACATAGTTCCTATGGTGATTCTTTTTCAAATTAGAACGCTAAGACTTTAGTAAATATTCTATTTTGTAGCTCGCTTGAGCCTGGGCTAAAATTTTTTGAAGCTACTAGCATTGTCACAGAGTAATAGCTTGTTCTTGTTGCCAGATGGCTGTTATGTTTTGACACTTGTTCTCCTCATGTAGGAAGAAGGGTTATTTCGATTTGCACTGCATTGAAATAACTTATAGAAGATCCTGCAGCCCAGGCCTGTAAAGGCCGCTACGTATTTGTCATTTTGATAATTATTATAATAATCAGATCTTATTTTGAAATCTTGAAAAGGTGGTAAGATAAACATCTTTGAATGTATAAAAAAAAATCGACTTTTTGTGCATTCTGAGGTTTGAATGCTAAAATACATAACTATTCTGTTACAATTATATTTCGTTTAAAGCTCTACTATAGTCATGTACATCAACAGATGTTCATAGAGATTTCTATTCCTGCAGTTCATTCGATAAAATATAATTTGTCATAAAACCCACCCACTTTACACGATGCCTGAAAACCCCTTTGCCCAGGCAGGTGTATGATGAGAAAACGTGGGGGGAAAAATGGTAAACTTTTGAGGAAATGCCTATACACAGTGCATTGAGAAGGGCAACTCGCTGATACTTCTGATAATATTATTACTACCATTATTGACTCTCAACAATTCCCACACCTAGATAGAAATAGTAAAACGGACTGCAAAGCAAAGAAGTTTTTCTCTTCTTTACCAGAACATTGACGCTAAATTACCTCGTGGTAAATATTAACACTTTAAGTCCTAGCCTAAAACCTTGGATTTAATCCTCGCTTGTGATATCTTATAATGGAATAATATTTAAAAAAAAAAAGCCTTCGCTATGGTAGGATGAAGGATCTCATATCAGCGAAAGTAAGTCGAGGAAATTTAATTCGTTATTGGGTTTGCTTGCCGTTAGTATGAAATCATCTAACCTGCCGATGCTGTGAAGGACTCCTAATTTATCTACCCGAGTTTAACGTTATCCAAACGTGCTTCGTGAGCGTATGCTCCGACGTGGGCCAAACCACCTTTGATCACAATAGTGGACAAGCTACATGGCAGGAAAAAACAAGCAAGCAAACCAACGCACTTTAAAACTCCTACATAATGTTTGCGAGCCCCATAATTATATACTTAGATAAAGAAAAGCATTTGATGTGCTATCGTCGCGTTACAACCTCTAGACAAAGAGCATTCAATGTGTGCTTTCATAGCTGATCTTTTCAGCTTGTTTAAGAGGTAGAAGGTTAGCCTATAAAATAAAAAAAAAATGTTTTAGATTTCTTGCCGTCAGGCTATTCTTAATTTTATGATTCATCGATTCTCTTTGGGTATTGCATTCGTTAACAAAAAATATGCGCCATCTTTGCAAATAAAGCAGTCGAAAAGCTTCAGGTTTAGCTTTGAAACTAAACATACATGATCCGATAAATGATAGTCTTTTGCTGTTTACAATGTTAGGAATAACTTTAGAAAAAAAAGACCTACCTTCCTAAAACTCGTGTAGCAGATAAAACTCGTGTTTTGAATTATTTGAGAATGGTTTAAGGCTTTGATGCTGTAAGCGTGTATGAATTTCCCCATTCATGGTCCAATCTTTCATCAGATACCTAAATGATCATTTATTTCCATCCTCACCCCTAAATGCTCATATTCATGTATCTATTGGACAAAATTATGTCTTCGATTTATTTCTGAAACTGAAATAATGTCAACAGTAGGAAAAAAAAAGCAAACAAAAAATGACGCAAACATCGTTCTATCAGAGTTTTAACAACCGAAATCGTCCGTTCTTTTTTGAAACTATTTGATTTCCGATTTTTTATGCTTAATTGCATGTACGCATAAGGCATAAACATCCCAGAAAAGTAAATACCCATATGATGTAGAAGCCTTTACCGAACTAGATACAAATTTTATGTTGCACGTGCAAGCAGAGACGAAAAAGAAAAATGTGAGATCACCACAACATCTATTTTAAACGTGTTTATTAAAATTATGTCAAAACTGAACACTATTTTCAGGGAAAGCAAATGCAAAAAGTTATGATGGTACTGCAGACCTTGTGTATGCAATCGTGTGTTCTTTCCAATTGTCTTAAAGAAATAATTATGTATGTAGGATCGAGCAGGTTTAGCAGTTTAGTTGCACATTTTCAGGCTTTTGCTCGGCGTGGCTTGCAGCCGTAAGGGGGGAAGGAGGGAGGAGGGAGGAAAAGGGACGACTGAGACTCAGACCCCGTCGGACCTTGCAGCCGGTTGGGGGGAGATTCGAAACAGATCCTGCCTGACCTTTGAGCCGATGGTGAGATTTGAGCCACTTTTCCGCCGGGTCTTTGAGCCGCTGGGAAAATTCGAACCAGTATTTCGCTTAGAGTCGAACTAGTATCCGGCCGTGCGTTGGAGACCGTGGTGAGATTCGAGCCAATATCCTGCCGTACCTTCAGCCGTTGGTGAGAGTCGAAATAGTATCCCGCCGGCCCTTGAAGCCGGTGGTGAGAATTGAACCAGCATATTACCGTGCCTACAAGCGGTGTTAAGAGCTAACTACTATCCAGTAGCAGATCTCTTCAGATTGTAGAGCTACTCAGCATGCTCTAAATGAATGATACAATTAAAACGTCAAGAGCAAGGAATGAGCTGCCAATGAATATAAGTCTCAACGTTAAAGACAATTTATGGTTTGAAAAACTTTGCGAATGTTTCAAGGTACTAAAGATATAAGGAAAAATAATTCAAAAATCCTCTCTGAATTTCTAATCGGTTTGACCAGGTGATACCAGGCCTTCGTCATCACCAGTCGTCTGTAAATTATCATAATGTAGATATTGCCTGTATGTGAAATTTTTATCATGTATCAAAGTTGATGCGTTTCTGGGTTTTTTTTTTATACACGTTTTAATTTTTTAAATAGCCTTTAACTCAAAGAAAAAAAAAGTGTTTTCATGGGCTGGTGACTCTAAATTGTTGGATGAACATAAATTTCGAAATCTGTTCGCGCTGATCCTGGAAAACACAAATGCCAAGCCTGAAATGGCCGCACGGAATGATTACAAATCTTTATAAAATTCCCTATCTGTTATTGCAACTTATGATATATAGTAGCATCCAGTCAACAAAGTGACTGGATGGAATAATTGTAAAATATGCAACTTCATTATTTTGTAACAGCAGCTAGTTAACTGTTTCGTTTTCGTGTGCTTGCCGTTTGTCTTTTTATCAATGACTTCTATTCAGGCATTCGATCTGTCTGCCCGTCTATGTATGTCTTTCTATATGTCTATCCCGTCCTCCCTTTCTTATTTTTTACATTCTTTCTCTCTTTCTGTCCCTCTCTGTCTCCCTTCCATAACCCCCCCCCCCCCCTTTTTTTTTTTTTAGTTACGCTTTCGTTCGAAAAGAACAGTGCAAGCTTTTTATCAAAGTAATATTACTAGTATAAGAGGTTGCCTCATAAATATGAATGAAAACTTATCAATATTCATTAAAATGAGCACATTTTTTTGCATTTCGACATTTGCCTTCCATCCTCTCTGGGAAAAGGAGTTGGTGTGAGAATTTTAGGAAAAAAAAATGCAGTAAGGACAATCACATACAGCTGACACTTAGATACATGTACATCGAAAGTCGAGAATAAATTTATTTTGAAAGCGTAGTTTATGGACACTCATTTCGATAGTATTCTTGTAATGGTATTTTAGCTAATATTAGTCTACACACTGTTTCTGTTGTTTAGTATGAAACAATTCATTTGTGGAATTTATTAAAAATTGTGCGAATTCTCGATCATTTGGCATAACGAAGTAATACATGTATAATTAATATAAACATTATTATTCAATAATTGTATAGTTTAGCGTTCTCAAACATTTAAGGGTTGCACAATAGATTCTTTCCCAATGTACCGAATTCATCTTCAGCTTGCTAAGTTTTGAATCGACAAACGAGGAGTCAATTTAGGTTTCTTTGTAAATCTGTCTAGCATCCTTATGAGCAGAAAATAATAATTATTATTATGCCACACCGACGACTACCCTGCTCACAAAATACTGTCAGTCCATCGGTGCACATGCAGAGAATCTGCCTCATCTTGACAGCACATTGAAATCCACATCAGCTGCTTTCTAGAAGTTTCTTCCTAATCAGCTGCTTTCAGAAGTTTATTTAATATTTTCTTATATCATGGGCACCTTTGAATTTGCCGAATGGGTTCTGCAAAACAAAGGGCTCTGTGTATAGCCAGTCCACAACAAGTTGATCTTCCGTCAGGCCAGGGTGCCGGTGGCGGGGTTCGAACCCGCGACAGAAGGGTCCCTGCAAATCTCAGGGCGAGCTTGTTAGCTCTGTGCCACCGACGCCCCTCTGCAAAACAAAAGAAAACAACAAAATATATAGTTCATTAAGTAAATTGTGTGGCATTCTCAGTATTACATTTAAAAATCCGGGTACTGCTCTGTCTTATCTCGGTGAAGATTTACGTTTGAAAAGAAAATTAAAAATCGAATTTTTGTCGTTTTATATACATGAATGAACTAAAATGAAAATATTCGCTCATTATCTTAAAATTTAAAGTTGGTCCATATTTTGGCAAAAAAAAGCGCACGTTTGCCTAACTTTTCCCTAATATTACATACGTTTTCTCTTAAAAAAAAAAAAAAAACAACCGCTGTTTTTTCATCGGTCCAGTTTTTTCCTTGGACCATTCAATTGCAGTCCTTTGTCATCAATAAATACCTTTCCTTCAACTTCTCGAAGCTATAAGCGGAGCTGTGGTCAACAATGCGAAGACAAGCCTGGCAATCTGTTTTATTATTCACATAGTTTTAGGACTTCTAAATCTACATAAAAAAAGAAATCGGGCTCAATTAGAAATAGTATATCCACACATGTACTCAATGTAAAGAGAATGAATGAAAAGGGAAAAACAAAATGGAAAATCTGTCAGTGCAAGGAGACACTTACAATAACATTTTCTATCGAATTATTCACGGTGCAGAAGAAATTTTTTGCCTCCAGATCACTCTGAAATAAGTTTTCGAATTTCTGTGTAATTAATAGTGCCCAGGTATCACTATAATTAAGTGCACAGGTATCACTTTTTAAATGATTATGTATGAGAAAAGTTAAGATTACCAGCCAAGAAATGTCACAAACGATTTAAAATCTAAGATCCAAAAGATGCTTGCGAATCTAAGATTTGCGTGAGGAGTGAAAACTCATAATCTAGATTCTACTTTTCATAACAGCACAATAAGGCGTTAAGTGTCGAAGGTAATTAAGCTAAATGTTTCACCTTTTACCCAGTATATTTTGAATAATATTGAAGTTATGTATTAAAAATATATATAATATTATTCTTTAATCTTTGTTATGATATTCTGTAAGTATCTTTATTGGGCAGAGCTAATTGCACATTCCATATGTTTTTCGCTATCTTAGAATAAAAATAACGCGCTGGAAAATGCCATTAAGAAAGGCTATTTTGGAAAATATGAAGCTTTGCATTAATTATGTCTAGATTAACGATATCATGTCTCTCTCTCCATACTGGACTATATGCGGAAAGTTTATCCTGTCCTATCTCTCAGACGCCAATGTCCATGAGCAGCTCGGGATCTCGGCACAGCGCTATGAGCACCGTTTCTGTAGAGCTGCTGTCCTACCAGGACTCTCTGGAGAATGTCCTTACCTGGCTACTGGAAGCCGAGGAGGTCCTGGACAAGCAGCAGCCCGTGGCTGAGGAGGTCGGGAAAGTCAAGGAACAGTTTAACCAGCACGAGGTAAGAGCGCTTTAGAAAGCAGTATTTCAAAAGTTGTATTTATTTATTTATTTATTTATTTTTTAAATTAATTTTTATCTCTCTCTTTGTTTTAATTCTTCGTCGTCGGTGTATCCGCGATCATTTATTTTCAATCTTTCTTTTACTTATTTGTATCATCTCTTTTTAATATAATATATCAAGTGTGGCTGATTAAAATTGCCATTATCAATAACATATAATATGTAAAAAAAAAACCAAAGCGGATTCACCTATATCTCTACGCATGCCATTACAGGAGTTTATGGTGGAGCTGACAAGGCACCAGGACAGCATTGGTGGAGTCCTAAAGGAGGGCAATGATCTCCTCTCCGACGGTAAAGTCACGGCAGATGAAGAGAAAGAGATCCGCACACAGATGAGCTTATTGAACAATCGTTGGGAGGAGCTAAGGGTGAAGGCTTTGGACAGACAATCTAGGTTAGTCGAGCTATAACTTTTTGCTAAAAGTTATTTTTTTAATATGTATGAGAGAAGTCATGAATACCTTGGCAATCTCAAGTTTTTGGCACGGTCCGGCACAATAGTAAGACTCGAACTAGGAAAACTTCGATATAAGGTCCACACAGATCTGGAGGCGAGGCTTGCGCCATCAAGCACTACCACCCTCCATATTAGAAATATATAACTGATGGACATGTTGCACTGTAAGAAAAAGTCATATAAGTTTGATGATATGGCGTACGCAGTATGGAGTTAAGGATATCGACGACAACGACGAGGTTATCGCTCCCGCCAACGATGTTGATGGTGATTGAGAAAAAAACACATACATGTAAGTAGCGGGCTTGAACTCGTCCATGCAGGTTTCAGGACGTGTTCACTATCGACGTGCCATACAAGTTCTCTAAATTATTTTAGAGGTGGAAAGCTTATTAATTATGTCACAAAATAAAATCATGGCGCGTTACATAAAATTGTATAATAACAGTAGTTTTGGGAAAAATTTGGTGTATAATCAATTTTTGTTGTGAGATTTCCATGCTTTTTTAAGGTGAAAAAAATTGTAATAAATGCAATCAAAGTTCAGTCATGCAAGTTTTAGGGGCTTGTAGAGGTGTACATTCCGAGAAAAAAAAAAACGATTGTCATATTATTGGTTTGATGTGGGTAAACGGAGAGTGAAATAGAATGAATAACTGACCGCGGGCGAAAAGGTTTTCCTTCCCAAATAGTCATACTAATTATTTAGGTAATTTTAAAATTATGAAGTCTTCTTTTTTACCCTAAACGGGAAGATTTCCAGTTCTTTGTATTCACTATCAGCAAAGTAAATGAACGTGTCCTCTGAAAATCAAAATAAATGAAAATACTGATTTTTAGAGGATGTTCCTCCTTGATTTTCTCGCCGTTTCTAGGCCCCTGTTAAGATCTTGGATGCTAAGACACCTGCGGTATGTAGGACTTGCGCTCTGGCCAAATTAACTAGACTTTGTCTTCCAAGGGCAACTTGGCAGCCATTCAACGGCAGCTGACCTACGGAGCAAGTGCAATCATAAATAGGATTTAGCCTTACTTTAAGAAAAAAAACAACTTATCTTGACAAAAATTTCGTTTTAATTATGCACACACACATGAAAACAAAACACACTCTTGTATATAGATATTATTTCCATATCATACTTTTGACACAATAAGTCCATTGTCTTACTATAGAAAGCAGTCACCATTGGCCTTAACTGAATCGCCTCATAGTTGTGTCATAATGGTTGGGTAAATTTGATATTCTTTGATGCATAATAATTAAAATAGATTGCCAAATTGATGATATTTAAATAAATAAATTTGATGCGGTTTTTTTTTTTACAATTCTTGTGTTCTAAAAACTACCTACAAAATAAAGTAAAATAGATCTAAGAAAGAAAGAAATGAAGTAAATTGAAATTAACTTAAAAAAAAAAATACAAAAAACAAAAAAAAAACAAAAAAAAAAAACACTAGGACCTCTTTCCCAATGTATGCAGTGTTTACAATTAGAAGTTCGATAGTTAATCGTTTTTCTTTTTATGAATAATCACTATTTCTCGTAGACGAGAGCCGCTGATGCTAGGGATCTGGGGCGGTAAAAATAGTGCCAGCAACATGGCGTGCTCATTTTCATAAATAATTTATAAAAATAATTTCAGGTCTTCGAAAGCATTTGAAAGTTTAAAAGGGCTTATTTAAGTGGATATGGTGCTTTGTATGAAAAAAAAAACAGTGGAATTTGACTGGAATTAGATCTAGGTGGGTTTTAGAAATGTTTTGCTTTTTCCGAATTCTTTACACTCCTCTGAAAACGTCGAGGCAGATGGTCATGGTGTCAGCGTTAAAACCTTGCCAGGAATGAAGTCTACTGTAACTTTCTTAGGCGGAAACGTCGCCTGCCACCGTGACCACGGGGAAGACGCGGTAAAAGTAAGGAGCCACAAGCCTGGGATCACCACAGTGGTTAGGCTTACGGACTCTTTGAAAATCTAACTAGATTATAGGGTTGTTTGATCGCACTGCCCACCCAAACAATCACCGTGTTCGCTATGTCTCAGGAAAAGAAGAGTGTGAGGAGTGTGTGTGTGTGGTGTGAGTGTTTAAAAAAAAGGGGGAGGGGGGGGAAGGGGTTATTACACACCTGCGCAGTCAATTCGCTCACTGCCAAGGTAGAAAGAAGTAGGTTTTAAAAAAAGCTCAAGTGGTTTTTCAGACGAGATTAGATCTAAATCAAGATCGTGCAATTTAACGTCCACACAAAACGACGTGCAGTTGCTTATTTTCTTTAGACTGGTGCCATATCAAGTCAAATAAGATAAGGAAGTGAAAGCTTTGGCCAAATCCCGAAGCTACAGCAACGTTTCTATGTTATGAGATGAGCTAGCGCAATACTCACTTTGGCAAGAACAACTTTTTTTTTTTAAGGCGTAAACTTATAAATTTATTGTGGTGTGGTTATTAGAATATTGCAACGCATTTTCTTCTGGTGTCACATGCGAACCGGATATTATACATTCGCCTCTCATTTCCTCCACAACCGTGGTTTGGTAGGCATTTATTTTTTTTCTTCTTTGAAATGAATTATTTTTTTGTCGGCCATAACGATATAGCGTCCTTCAATCTACTCTTCTCAATCAGCACAATCCCTGTTCAGTATATCTACTCATCTGAATCAACGCAAATCCTCCTTAGCATATGCCCTTACCTCCATCAGGCCAATCCCTGTTCATCACATCCACTCACCTCAATCAGCCCAAGTCCTGTTCAGCATATGGATTAAAACTACATCCATCAGCGCAAGCCCCGTTCAGCATATCCAGTTTCCTCAAACAGCACAAGCCCTGTCCAGTGTATTTACTCATCTCAATCAGCTCGAGTCCTGTTCAGCATTATGCACTTACCTCAATCGGCGAAAGCCCTGTTCAGCATTATACACTTACCTCAATCGGCGAAAGCCCTGTTCAGCATTTTGCACTTACCTCTATCGGCGAAAGCCCTGTTCAGCATTATGCACTTACCTCTATCGGCGCAAGCCCTGTTCGGCATATCCACTTATCTCAAGCAGCGCAAGCTCTGTTCACCATAATTACTTACTAAAGCGAGCCCTGTTCACATTACTACTAACCTCAATCAGCGCAATCCTTCTTCACCATAATCAATTTCTTCAGTCAGCGCATGCCCTATTCACCATAATTACTTACTTCAATCAGCGCAAGCCCTGTTCAGCATATCCGCTTACCTCAATTAGCACAAGTCTTGTTTAGCATCACTACTCTCCTCATTCAGCATATTATGTTTAGTTCAGCATGTCCTCTTGCCTCATTCAATACAAGTCTTGCATTTTATCCACCTGCCTCATTCAGCACAAGTCCTGTCACAAACTTCATTTACAACATTGACTTGCAAAGCTACCCTGAAACCTGCAGAAACAATTCTGTTTCGAGATCGAATTCACCATCAATGATATGGCTTAACGGATGGAGGGCGAACAGCCTGATTTTACATTGTTGTCGACAGGCTACATTCGCATAAAAGAGAAAGAAACATTTTATCTCGAATCATGTTCCTCTTGTTTTATAACTTTTTCTTTTGTCTTCTCAAAATATCTTCTGACTCCTGAAAATGATATATGCTCTGAAAATTACTTGTGTTCGTCAATGCCGATATTTATGGCAGCTGATATGCAGTTAAGGCTAGAGTCAAGCCGATACCAGTCTTAGCGGGCTGAAACCCGCCGTGGCAAAATTCATACAGTTGTCGCTACCAACTGCGTTTCAAGTATCCCTCTTGAATTCTATCATCAACAAGGACCTTTTTAATAAGTTTTATTTCATAATGTTCTTTAGTAGTCATAAGTTGAGAAATATCTAGACCCCCCTCCCTCCCCTCCCCCCCACCA
>BLXT01000512.1:369078-386277 GCA_019648995.1 Plakobranchus ocellatus | reverse complement strand
AGGATCGCAAGCCACTACAAGTATAATTGCAAAGCAAATCATGGTAGTCACAAAAAACAAATATAAAGGAAAACGCAGTAGGGGAAAACAACGAGAAAAGCTCATTGAAGGCCTGGCAGACTGGCTGAAGGCAGGGAAATCGTTGGAAGCAATAGAAGCGACAAAGGACAGGAAAAAGTGGAGGACCATGATCGCCAACGCTGTAAAGCAAGGCACCTGATGATGATGATTTATCAAAGATGGAATTGATAAAAAGAGAATTTTTTTTTTCCATGATATATTATTTTTAGTTCTTATGAAATTATAGTGTGGATAAAAAGTCATAGTAAAAAAGACCAGACAATGAGAAAACAACAGCAACAATAACAATAACAACAATAACAACAACAGCTGCATCCCCATATTATCCCCTTGTCTCAGAGAAGTATGTCCAGGCGAGGGTCTTTCTTCCGTGGGCAGGCAGATGCCAACTTTCTTTCCTGCTACACTCTGATGGTAGTCCAAGCAAATGACTTGTCTGATGAATATACACAAAAGATCCACCACTCTTATCCTGTTTTTGCACTGCCTCATAGAGCCTCTTTTATGTCAATGTCACTCCAGTTTGGCTCTCTTATCCTGCTCAACTTCCCACATTCAGACAAGATGGGGGAAGTCTTCCTTTGATCCTCCACACAAGCAGCAGACCACTTACTTTAACAACAGCGAGTGTCTTGCACAGATGTAGAACAGTTGCAATGCATTGTAGCCATCAAGCCCTGAGATGTATTGTATACCCCACACACATGCAGCAGCTGAGAACAAATATGAAAGAGATTGATCACAAGGTCTTAGAAAGTAAAATGCAAACAGCTTTATGTGCTGCTCCAGCCAAATGAAGTTCAATATCTGTCATGTAGATTAACACTATAGACACTGCACCTGATGTGGTGATGGCATCACATATGCACACTAAATATAATCTGAAACAATGATAATTTTTACCATACAGTAACTTGTTTCACATTAAAAAATGGGTGTTTGTGTCTTAAGACAAATTCACATTTGCATCTTGGATGATAAGCGTAAAAAATCTCTTGTGATTATTTTTATGCCAAAGATTACATTCACCAGTTTTTACTCTGTTCTAACAGTTGTTTTGTAAGCATCTAGTGCAGACCAACAAGAGATTAAGTTACATTTATAACAGCTATTTTTAAACATTTTGTCTGAATGAACAAGAGGAGCCTGACTCCAATTTGGTCAACACGATACCTATATGCCTGGAGATTGGTCAAAATGGGCCAAAAGTAACATTTTCAACATTTAAAAAAAATTAATACTAGAAACTGCATTCAATAAGCCTTACAATGGTATCTACTCAATAAAAATATTAAGTTAGTAAGACTTCAACATTTTTGAAGTAGAGAAAAGATTTTAAAAAAAAGCTTCTATCATTTTTCTCAAGATTTAACCTGAGAGATTCATTACTTAACAGTGTCTCTGAAAATGATTTTAAAGTTGTCCTAAAACTTTGCTTTGCTGAACACCTTCTTCAACTTTGACCAAACTTTGGTGCTGGACCTTTCTAATCTTATTGCCGTAGCTGTAAACACTTTTTAAAGGTCCTGTGCAGCTTACAACTTTTTTTCTCTCATCCTTTTAGCCTTTATAATGGCTGTTGTGCTCTGCACATAAAAAAATAATATGACATGATGCCTGGCTCACTTGCTATACATGTCCAGCAATGTGTGGGTTCTTTAATCTTGTGGTTTATACACGTTGTTTTAAACTGTATTAGCATGAAAATGCACTGTCATAGCTGATGAAAATGTGTTCAGTGAAAACTTGAAAAGAAAAACTGTAAATTCTGCAAATATCAACATCATGTCTCTGTTCTGTTTCTTAATTAAATTCAGATTTTATGTCGTAATTTTGTCAGGATGTGGAGACATATCTAGCTGAGCATTCTACAGAGAATAAAAGACACATCCATACTCTAGCTACTTACCTTATTGACAACTGCATCATGGTAGAAACAGTGAGGCGTGAGCATGAGGAATTTCTCAGGAAATATGAGAAGTTGGAGAGCGATGTAAGTGCCAAGGCCTGTTCATTTCTTTAATATTACAGCTCAACTGGTTTAAATTCTTCTTCTTTCTAACTATCCTAAAACCTAATGTGGTTGGAGAATAACATGTACCTTAGAATTTTGGTTATTAAGGAACTATAAAGTATTATGATGTGTTTATTATGACTTGTTTATTGCAAAAAGATATGTGCAGAAACCAAATCTCAGGTAAGGATTTAGAATATTTTAGGACATTAGTCATTAGGAGCATTTCTATCTAAAAAAGTGAGTCATAAGTATGATTAAAATGCCTTGTTTTATATTGTGAATGTGTCACAGCATATTTTTGCCCCATCTGATTTTCATTTCAAAGCAACGAGTACTAAACCATATTTAGCCCTTTAAACTGATACAGCTACAAAAATAAGCTATTCTAACTTTGTATTCAGCATGAAAACCTTGAAAGGAGTAATGAAGTTCTAAATATTTTATTTCCCAGGCTCGAAACAAAATTCAGCAGCTCGAGAAGTTTATTCAACAGGCACAAACCATAGAGCGACAGATGCTGGATATGTCTCAATGGATGGTGGATGTATCTCAGTTGCTGCAGAACCGCTTGGATGCTGATATGCTGGCTGGGGATGTACCACAAGAGAATGAAGTAGGGAGCTGCTTGCTTTCTTTCTCTCAAGAGAATTATTGGCAAAAACGCTTTGATTTTAAATTAAAACTTTTAAGTTTGTGAGAGAGAAAAAAATATTTCATGAAATTTTTACTTGCATTGATTAGAAACAAAAATTGAATGATGTTTTGAAACCATTCACAATACTGATGAAAAGGCATTTAAAAGAAAAAATGAAAAGCTGAAGATTTTTACTTTGATTATTATGATTTTTTAAAATCTCTCTTTTAGGTTATACAGAGAATCTCAGTAAATCTCTCTGAATGTTGAAAGAAAAAAAAATCGCAAGCCTGGATAGTCACTATACTTAAAGGGCCAATATAATTAGAAAGATATTTATAAACTCATTCAAACTCAAATCCTCCTCGTATGCTATGCTGCCTGGCATGCATAGAGTCAATTTGTAATACTTTCAAATGTCTCAAAATCTGTCAAGATGAGTTTAAAATTGCATTTTCTACATTTCAAATAACTTATATAGTCACATGTGAGATTTTCTAAAGTATAAAAGAATTTTTTTCATTATCTTTGACTACTGTCAAATATTCTGCTTTACATCCTGAAGAAATTTGTATATACCAGTCAAAATTATACATGATTTGTTCAGAGTAAGGAGTATTCACATATTCACACAAACTATTGAAATTATCTATATACAGTACTGCTACTTCTCAAGCTAAAACTGGACATCTGTCTTTTTTGTTAGAATAAGAGATAATTTAGGCTCTCAGGAGGCTCAGATTGTCCTTCCTCTTGTATCAGAACTTTTCTGTTTCCTTATAGATCTCTATATGTACATGCTAATTATGCTTGTATTTATAATGTTGACGATAGTTCAGTTTTCGGAAATGTGAAACGTAGAGGCATGAAAAAATAATTGGTAAAATATAAGTTGCTGGCTCAAATAAATTTGAAACTTTTGAAAACTTCAGTTGTGGCATCCTTGTATGTAAGATGTAGGAAAGATGTGTTTGAAAAAAAAACCCACCTCTTTATAACCTCGTATCTTTGTGGAAAATGAATATTAAATATTCATTCTTTTTTTCCCACTTCCATGAAATTTATTTCAAACTGAGCCTTTTCATTCTCTACCAATCAGTCTTTATTCCTTTCTCTGGCAGACACTCCAGCTAGAGTTTAAGCAGCAAGAGGAACTCCTAGAGGAGCTGGAAAAGAATGTCCAGGAATACAAGCAGCAGGGCAGAATGGAAGCATCAGCCAGGCTGGAACAACAAACTCAGCTACTCAAAGTAAGACATTTTGATGTGAATGTTTTCTTTTCATTGAAAGAAAATAAGGATAAGTTATTTATAAGTCCCAAAGCTATACAAAGTCTATTTCAACCTAAAAAAAAAAAAAGAGAAATTTTGAAGATTGCTTCTATTAAAAATTTGTATAGTTATACGGAGTTTATTTTTGGTGACTAATCCATGTAAAACTAAGAAAATAAACAAAAATGATTGAATCATCCTCATAAATATAGTATTACAGTTTATTATTTGATGGGATTCTATTTTTTAAAAAAAAAAGGACATTTTTAACTTTGCAGTTTTGTAGTTTTAACAGATGTTATTAAATTTAGTAAAACAAAGAAAGAATAAGGCTTTCATGTTCATAGCTGGTTAAGTAATTTTTGTCTAAATAGAAACAAATTAGCAGCACACACAACATATCTCAAATCTGCAAAAATGTTTAGGATGAAAGTATAACTTTTTTGTTTTGTTTTGTAACTTTGGAGATGGCGATATTTGCATTAGTTTGTAGATGAAAGCTGACATACTTTTTCCCTGTCAAACCTTTTCATTGCAATTTGCATAACATACATGGCTTTGCCTTTGACCAACAGAAACACTTTGATGAAGTGGTGGTCAAGTTTCGAAAGTTTCAACGTCCAGCAGATTTTGAGCCTAAAATGACGCATGTGTGGAGAGAGTTAGGTCACATCCAAGGCACCATTCATCTTGTTGAGGTTCCCAGTGATGACCCACAACTCATACAGCAGCGCCATGAAAGCTGTATGGTAAGAAAAGTTGTGGTAGGAGAAAAGAACAAAAAAAAAGTCCAAGAGATATGAGTGTTGATATGAATATGTTTCAAGTGGGCAAGAGCTTAAGGAAATGCTCTAAGTTAAATGATAAATACAATGTATAATGTATTTGGTTCATTTAACTAAATTAAAGCAGATGTAACTAACAAGTTGATATATGACCAATGTCATGCACTTAAAATGTTGAAAGCCTTTTTGAAATGACGTAACTTGATTTTTCTAAACCTCATTTTTATTCATTGTGAAAAAATGTTGAAGAAAGCCACCATTGTCTACATTTTAATGAATTTGAACAAAATCTAATTTATGATATACAATCTTCAAAAAAAGGAACTGAATTCTTATTACATTGTTTTGTGCTTCACACTAAATAAAATCAATGCCAGAAATTCATTAAAAATTATATAATATTATATGCATGTCCCTTAACATCCCAAATCTAACTGTGATGGAATCATAAATATACCCTTTGTGATGCTTTGTAAGTAAATTATATTAATGACATTTTTTAAAAATCTCATTTGCTATTTGATTGATAAAGTTGTGATATAATGAAATGTCATACCCGTTTGAAAGACCATTTTTATAATTATTTTTATAGTTATAATAATCTTAGTTATGTGGTTTAATTAAGAAACAACCATATACCATATTTTATATAGATCATATAAATCTTTGCGAAGTATAGTAATGGCATCTTGCAAACTAACATAAGTTTAAAATTGTGTTTATATCTTTTGTGATATTCTTACAACTGTTAAATGAAGAAAATTTAAAAGATAAAAGTATAACACTGTCAACGCATTGAAAAAGAGTTGTTTATTACTGAAAATTGTACACCTTGGTAAAATATTAAAACAAATTTAACTGACAGTAAAATAAAACGCATAATTTTACTACTAGTAATAAGCATAACCATACCATATATTGTGAAAATTGATAAAATCTCTCACCTTTATACTTTTGTCATTCTACGTTTATTGCTATGCTCTGTGTGAATATTTCCTGTGCAATTTTTTTTTAAACCATTGAAAGTGACAGCATTCGGCTAACTAGCTCTACTGCTAATCCTTTTGGTTTTTTTTTTTCTGTTAGTCTCTTGTGTAGTTACTGCTCCAAACAATATACATATATAGACATTTACAAGTCTCCTTGGAACTGTCAAATATTTTATTAATTTCTTCTTATAACCTTCAAAATGAGTGCGTGCTGAATAATTCTTGAATATAGTATGGTTTTAAAGTTCAGCTTCTACTGTTGCTTTTGTGAACATTTTCAAAACTTTAAAATAGCCTGAACAATAGAATGACTCAATCATCTTTTATATCTCTCTGTCTCACAAAAGGTAAAAGTGTTTGGTTTAAAAATAAGCAAACCCTTCTAAGAAAATTGCAGAAACCAAAAATACTCTGGACCTGGTCTTATCTCTTCTAAAATATATTTAATAAACTAACCAAAGCCTTTGTTCACCCCCCAAAAACTTTGCATCCTATTTTTCCTCTTCCCCCACTCATATCTATGTGGCAGAAATTCTACAAAACAATGAGCGAATTGAAGCCAGAAGTGGAGACTGTTCTTAAAACAGGTCGACAGATTGTGGAACGAAAGCAAGTGGATTTCCCAGATTCCCTTGGAAAACAACTTGATGCCATTAAGCAACTATATAATGAACTCGGGGCACAGGTATATTTTTAAACTGCTTGGCGTGATCACAGCATGGATGGGAATAGATTTTACAAATGAAAATATTGATTTTTTCAATAGCTCTTTTTTGGTTTTTCTTTAGATGAAAATCTTGGAATTCTTTATAAAACCTTGTCTAAATCATTTTTTAATAATCCAACTCTGATTTGTAGACTTAATGAAACTGATGTGCTATGAGTACATGTTTATGTATTTGGTCACGTCTCTATTCTCAACCCATCCACTTGTCTTGCTTAAAAGAAGGAAAAAAAATGTCTTCAAATACCTATTTAAATCTTTGCTCTTAAAATGTTTAGCACTCCAATAAAAGTTTATACCTTTCATTCTTGAATGCACTCTTCATTAGCTTTCATAACCCAATAGCTCTTTGCACTGACTATTTATTTCTTTAACCTCCTCTCTGTGCTAAATTATTCTATCAAAGTAAACCGAAGATACATATTATTTCTCACAAGCTGTGTTAATAATATTGAACAGATGTCACAGCTTTCAGTGACCAGCATGCATTTTTGTAAAATATTGATTACCATTCGCTTTGTTTATCATTTATATTTAAGAAAAGAAATGCACTTGTTTTTTTTGCCTCAAAAGTAGTCCATAACTTGTCCAGTCCATAACATAATTAATTGAGCATGTCATTTAATATATTTACAAAAAAAAAAAACAACAGTAAGCAGAGATCTCATCATCTTTTTATAGCAAATACGCATAGTTTTCATCCATTTCAGGGCTAGGATAAGAAAAACGCTGTTGACATGCTCACCCTTTAAAATACATCAAAATATCAAACAAAACTAATTCCAATTCTTAGATGGTGTCTTGACAAAAGATAATTACTATTATATGGAAGCGATTAATATCTTTATTTTTTTTTTATAAAAATTCAAAACACACCCACCAACTTAAACTGATAAAAAAAAAGTAAACTATGCAATTTTACACATATAAGTATTGTCCCTACATTATTGTTGGTTTTTTTTTATCTTCAAAGGCAAAGAGTAAAAAAAAAAACAAGATGTTGTGAACATGATTTCACTGAAATCATTAAATGATTAAACGAGGTAGATTTGATTTGGTGTTGCGTTATTGAGCATGGGATCATCGATGTACCAAACTGGCTATATGGCACAAACAACAATAACTTCCAAAAATACTCTAATTTTTTATCACATTTTTTATCCACTGCTGACTGGTGGATTTTTAATTTACACAATCAAGTATAAAACAAAGATCTCAGGTATATCTACTATGCAAGTAATTATTATAAACATATACTTGGTTGAAAATAGATATTATTCATTTGATTTTTTTTTTTTCACGCAGCTTACCTTAAATATCAGTCACTGTTACTATGCATTGATCTAACACTTAATTTTCAGGATGACCACTTACAGTTTCATTATATATTCCTATAATGAGCATCCTGAATATATATATATCAAGTGTGTTTGGATTAAAAAAAAAATGAAACCACAAAAATTATATATTGGCCTGTACCTGAGTCACACCAAATGAGCCATTTCAAATCTCTCAAAACATTTGAAAGTGACTGAAAGTATTTTTTTTACCTTGCACATTCAAAAGTTAATCCTGTTAAAATCTGCCAAAACTGTCTTCAAACATTTTCCAACACTTTAAGTACTTTTTGGACAATTGATTCATTTTGTATGGACGGATCACATTTTTGTTGAAGATTTTCATTTTGACATCCTTCTAAAAATAGCAATAAAGGCAGTAAATTAGCATTTTTCAATTTGGACATCAATGTTCATCAAGAAAATCTATTATGTTGCTTGCTCCTTCATTAGTCATTAATGTCAATACGACCATGAATATAATCATATATAAGTGTGATATGCTTGGCTTCATTTTTAGGATCGCATGTTTATATGCCAATTTCACTGTCTGCATAAGTGTCTCTATCTTGTAGTAAGCTGACTGTAGTTTTGCTCATTCTATATAGTTGTGATTTTTTTTTGCATCTCTATGTAGGTTTCAAAGACTTATTACTTGTAAGCAAAAAAAAAAAGAATATTACATTGCCCATGACAATTGAACACATATTTTGCATGCTGTCTTTCCCTTAAAATATTTCAATTTATCATTTAAACCATTCATTAATAAAACTTCTCTTAGACTATTCAATTAATTTTTTTTAGCTCGGCCAACCTGCGAAAAAGAGAAAAAAAACCTGTTTGTTAACAGATCAATGAGTTAAGTTTTGCTCTTTGCAGCTTTTTTTCTCATAGGTTATTAATGATAGTATTAAAAAATACCTTTTTAATTTTCTCAATACATATTCTGAACTCTGATACTTATGGTAGGTGTATTTTTTTTTTTGTTCTACCCAACACAATTAACCTCAGTAGTTGTTATTTTTAAATGATGCTAGATGATAATTTTCTGTATATGGTATATTTTCAGATAAAACAAAACAAAGCAGACCTTGAGAAAGCATTAAAATTGTCGAGGAAACTGAAAAAAGAGCTCTCCTTGGCAAGAGAATTTATGGATTCAACAAGGGAAGCATTAGAAGAAAGAGAGGATGGTGCTGGTTCTTACAATACAGAGGAAGAGCTGAGCTTTTTGAAAGTAAGGCTGATAGATTGCAACAATAATAGCGATAATGAAAATAAAAATGGCAAAAGCAGTAGTTGTAGTAGTTGTAGCTGCAGCAGCAGCAGCAGCAGTAATAGTAGTAGTAACATATTAATAATAATAATAATAATAATAATAATAATAATAATAATAATAATAATAATAATAATAATAATAATAATAATAATAGTAAGAAGAAGAAGAAGAAGAAAAGATGAAGAAGAAGAAGAATGAAAGAATAAACTTAAGTTTTTTTTTTATTTTGAATTGAAGCTATGAAAAGAACAAAAAAAAGATTTAAAAACAATGAAGGAAACTCATTCAAGCCTCATTATCTTCATTTTTTTCTTGCACTTTTTAAGTCAAGATTTTACATATATGTAGTACTGGAACAGTCGCAGAAAATTATACTGGGCATTTGAGGCTGCGTTGTTAGTGATCTTTAAATCTAGGAAGCTTATTTGAAGTGCTTTGAACTGTAGATCAAACTTTGTAATGTAAGATAACTTAATTGTGAGATTACATAAATAGTTTGAGACATAAAAACGATTGACATAATTATTTAAATACAAATTTTGGACAGCCCTGCAAATTTATTTGTTTTTACTTAAGCTGACATTTTGTTTATGTCCCTTTACTTTGTTGTGTAGTCCACTCAAGAGGAAGTGGTCAAGCGTGAGTTTTCATTGACCTCAGTGCACGATCTTATCCAACAACTGCAGTCCTTGTCAGAAGAGGTAGATGTGTCCGATTCTCGGGATCAGGCCCATCAGCTGAGCCAAGAACTGCAAAACTTGGCAGTCCTTTTGGCACGCAGAAAGACCAAGTTGCAGGTATGTTTTTTTTGGCTTTTTTTAAGTATATGCATTGGCAGTTATGATAACATTCTAGCAGAATTAGTTAAAGCAAGTGGAGAACCAGCCTTATATGCTCCACCAAATCTACAACAAAATTTGGGAGACAGAAAAATGGCCAAATCTCTGGACTCAGGCTCTGGTGCTTATGCTACCAAAGAAAAACAACTTATAACTACGTCAAAATTATAGAACCACCAGCCTCATCAGTCAACAAGCAAAGAGATGCAGAAAATACTCCTCAATAGGCTCAAACCACAAGCAGAGCAAATTATTGTAGAAGAGCAAGCAGGCAGCAGCACCACAGAACAGATCTTTAACATGAGATTGGTTATGGAAAAGTATCTCCAACACCAATAGGAACTTAACCATGTCTTCATTGACTTCAAAAAGGCTTTCAAGAGTCTGGCACTCAACTCTGTGGGCCATCATGAATCTGCACAATATCAATGCAAACTTAATAAAGGTCATAAAGAATCTGTATGACAAAGCCATCAGTGCAGTCTTTTATAACATCAATATTTGAGACTGGTTCCAAACAATAGTCTAGTGTGCTAAGGTTGTCTGCTCTCACCCACTCTTTTAAACATATTTCTGGAGAAAATCATGACCCTTGCTCTCAAACAACATAAAGGAGCTGTAAGCATTGGAGGAAGAATCATAAACCTTCGATTTGCTGATGACATTGCTGGTTACGAACAAGAACTTGTCAACATGGTAAACCATCTAGAAAAGACCTTATCAGACCATGGCATGGAAATAAGTTCTGAAAAAATATAAAAATCATGACAGACAGCAAGTTCACTATCAACATCAAAGTCAAAGACCACGAACTTGAGAACTTCAAATACCTGGGATCCATTATAAAGAATCCAAGTCAGAAATCATCTCCAGGATAATCCAGACCACAATTGCATTGACTAAACTCATGCAATATCTAGTATTTTCAATCTTTCTTTACGCCTGAGAGTCCTGGGCCCTAACAGAGTATACTGGAATAGGAGGAGAATAAAAGTTTTTGAAATGAGACGCTTACGAAAATTACTCAGCATCTCATACAAGGACCACATCATCAACACAGGTAAAAAAAAAAGCATCCATCGTGTGATTAGGCCGTACACTGACTTTCTAACTTTAGTCAAAAAGCCACATCACTTGTTCCTCGGGCCTTGGTAGAACCATTCTGCAGGGACTGTACAGAGCGGACAAAAAGGAGGCATACAAAAAGAAAGGTCAGGAGAACATCTGTAAATGAACAGGCATGGAAGTGAGAGTGGCACTGATCAGAGCAGAGAACCGGAGGAATGGAGAAAACTCCTTGCCATTACCTTGAGACGTCCCAACAGATGAAAATCTATGGCTTTTATGATGAATATGATATTGCAGAAAAACTATTTCTAAAGTGACATCTAAATCTACTCCTTTAGAAATTTCAACAAATATCCCCACAATTTGTGGTGAAAAAATAATGTGTTTTGATCCTTCTTTTAAAATTATTATTGTCTAAACAATTTCCAATAACAAAAATCAAGTTATAGTCTTTTTCTATATTAACTTTTTTTAAATTTAAAGAATAATGTCCTGGAAGTGATATAAGCTTTGGGACTATAATGTGAATAAATATATATATCTCCATACATACACACACATGCACATACATACATACAGAGAGAAAGATAGAGATATACAAGCAAATTTCCTGCTTGTTAAGATTTTACCAATGACCCATGAGAGAAATTAAAGATAGAGCTTGCAGTATTTGCATTTGCTTTCATTGTATTGATTATCAATAAAATGGATCTAAGCATTAAAATGGCAGTTTGGCAAGCTTAAGATTTGAGTGATTGATTCTTATGTTTTTTCTTTTTTTGAAAAAAAAAAGTAATGATGATAATTTTTCTCCATTTAATAAAAATATCCTGAGATAAAAGGTCTACATTTCAAGTATTTACTAAAAATCTACATGGATGTCAAATCCCGAGTTTAAGAATCTAGATGGCTTACTAGAACCTAGATCTAGAACTCTGATCAGTGTCTAGTAAGATCTGTACTAAATTTTGGGCCCAAATAGTAAAGATTTTAAAAGAGATCATGTTGAGACCTCACTTCTCGATCTCGATCTAGTAGACCTGACAAATCTCTTAAACTCTTAAATATTTAGATGCTGACTCTCCAGATTGTTGTCGATCTCTAATATAAAATGTACATGTAATTTATCTGGATTTTTCATGCATTGCGTTCAATATTTTGAAAGGAAAAGACGGAAACTGTTTGATAGAAGTTTTTCTGCTGCCTTGCTCTTTTATAGCTTTCTATGCATACTGTCCTTTGCTTTTGCCCGTTACTACAAATTTTAATTTAATTATGGGAACAAATCTATTTTTGTTCGAGTTTTCTTTGTTTTTTTTTTTGGTTTTTTTTTTGTTTTGTTTAATTCTTAATTTTACTTCATTAGATATAAAGATTATAATCTATTAAAAATCAAGTCTGTCCAATGAGCATTTTAAAAAGAATTTGAGGGGAAAAGTCTCAACTTACCCTCTTATTATCAATGTATATATTTTTTCTTTTTTTAAATAAACTTACCAATTAGTGTTAAAGTTTGCATGATTATTGTTATGAGGCTTTTTTTCTTCTTTCATTGAATTACAAATATTTTTAAAACGTTTGAACACAGATGAATAATAGTTGGTTCTCCATGTAGCCAAATGGCATAAAAATGATAAGTTTCATATTACTTCTCTCTACAGGAAGAAACATATAACATCGAAACCCGTTTTGTAGACTTCCAGACTCAAATCATGAAGATCAAAGAATGGCTGGGAAGAGCAGAAACCATTGTGGGTGCTCACAGTCGACTTTCTGAATCACAGCAGCGTCTCACACCACATCGAGAGACGATCAAAGTAATCTACCAGATTTTTTTGTTTAAAACTATCAGTTGTGTGCCTTAATAATCACTCGCCTTGTAGCATAAAGAAACAAAAAAAAAGAAAAGTGTATAGCAGATGTGCAAAGTGATTTAAGTTGCAGTTCTTCATGATTAACTGTAAATGAAAAACCTTGGATTAACGAGGTGACAAATACCTGTTTATCTGTTGTAAAACTTTTTACAGACATGCTATAGACCTTCTGTACAAAAGCATTGGAAATTATTACTGCTTTACTTTAAAATTTTGATTTGATTCAGTTTTAGACCCACAACTAACTCATTTTCTGAGATACGAATGGTGCTAGAAGCTTGCAAAAATTGTGGCTTAACTTACTGGCCATTTTACCCGCAACGTTTGTGGGAAAATTTTGTGAATGGCAAAATACCAACCGCGCAACTCCTGCGGGTTCCAATTTCCGATTTTTTTTCTCATGTAAATATTGCAACAGTTGCGGTAGAAGTTACGGCGTCCGTTAAGTTAGCCATATTGCTTTTGAATGATATAAGTGAAATTTGTTTCAGACAATTAATACGAACAGGAGAGCAATTTTACGACACCTCTAGCAGCTACCAGTTTCTGACTGATTTCTAGCTGGAGTCTCGTAGATTTAGACTATGATGAAAGTTTAGATATTGATAGCATCGTGGGAAATGTATGAGATCCACATTATGAGCCCCCAAAGCGTAAAAAGGCCAAGTCTAGTCTCTGCACAGGTAGAGGGAAAGGTAAAAGTAAGGGCAAATCGAGCCTCCCCATGGATAAGTCTAGATCTAAACCCCAGCTTCAAGATTGAGCCAGATCTAAATCAATATCTAGACCTAAAAAATCAACCAAATGACATAGACTCAAATTTTTTTGTAATGTAATATTTATTATCTTGAAAAAGTATGGTACAAATTTCATAGGTACGTCTGTATTAACAAATGCACAGTACTTTTTTGGAAATACCCCAGAGGGAATTATTAGGAAAAAAAACTCTGGTAGTCAGTGAGTTAACTTGTTTCATGCTATACATATTTCAGAGCTTCTATCAATGTAGGTTTAGTAAAGAAACTCTTGTCTTAGGCCGCCACTGGAAACTGTGCCTTAATGGAGGCTAAAAGTCAGCATTTTAATAGTCTTCAATGCATAAGAATAAACTACAGCAGCCTTACAGATCTCCAAAACCCACAGGCTGTCTGCATTTTTCTAGCTATAATATAATTTTTGTCATCAAAACAACTCGTTTGGAAATTTTCAGTGTTGCATGGATTAGTTGGTTGACTAACTTTATTTGCTGCATTAAAATTTAACAAACTAAATGTAGAAAGAAATCCATGAACAACTTTTTTTCAATGCTTATGTTACAGACCATGCAGAAGCAGATGTATGATATGCGAGGCCAGGTTGATGAAATCAGGGACCAGGCAATTGAGTTGATGGCCAAAAGTGATAGCTACACTGGCATGGTGGAACCTGAACTTTCCCACATCAATCAGAGGTGGGAAGAGCTGGCACAAAAAATTAGGGTGAGTTAACTTGCCTCAAACAACATAAAGATACATTATTAATCCTTTCTCTATGTGCTTTTTTAATAACTGATAATGCATTAAATTAGATGGATTGTTCAATGTTTTAAAACGATTGACTAGCTAATACTCCCCTTTTTATTGATCATAATTAATGATAGTCCAAGAATGTTAATGCCACTTGCTTTGAAGGTCCACTGAAAATGAATGCAATCAAGGGCAAAAAAGGTCAATATTTTTCTAAAACGACCATTTCTAATTGCAGGAAGCTAAAAAAAAAGTTTCATCACTTACTGCTTGTTTGTTGATAAATTGCTCCATCTGTCACTAATACCTAATAACAGTACTTGAATTAAGATTTTTTTTCTTTTAAACAGAGCATTCTACCACATAGTTATTCACTCAACAATTATTTTTTCTCGATCAATATTGTTGACTTCTAGATTCATATTACTTTGGTATAATATTAATTTGCCTTTTTTGTGTGCATTTATTAATGAAGGCAGAAGTCTTTTCAAATCTATCTCCATAACCTTTGAATTATAACAAGCACCAAAATATACAAATGTTTATCAAACAGTCAAGTTTAATCAATATACTTTTTTAGAGGTGTACAGATTTAGTGTAGAGTGGATCCACCAGTGATAAAGTGAAAATTTTCTAAACGGCACTCAAATATTCATGCTCAAAACAAATACTTCCAAAGCACCAAACTGTGGCATTTAAAAGCAATGCATTTGTAGAATTACAATTCTTTTTGTGAGCTATATTTTTGCAGTCATGCTTTTTCATCATTTTCTTTTTTTTTTTTTTTTTAAGACAGAATAGCTTGTAAACTCAATTACTTCATTCATTTTGAAATAATTTTATATTTGTAATAAATAAGCGGCTATGAGTAGCTATTAAGAGAGAGAGAGAGAGAGAGAGAGAGAGAGAGAGAGAGAGAGAGAGAGAGAGAGAGAGAGAGAGAGAGAGTCAAGACAGAAAATATAAGCTATATGACATTTTACCTACTTTCTCAAGCACAAAAACAGGAAAAAATGTTACACAAAAATATTCTTTTATACTCTTAACTGCTGCTCTACCAACATTTCCTTGCACAAGTTATATTGTGATTGAAAACATTAATTTCGTTTTGTAGAAGTGTGTTTAAAGAACTGTTAGGCAGATGATTTGTTGATGGTTGTTTTTACAATGGAAACTATAGCTATTGCTTCTAAGTAATTATAAATAGCAGTTCTACATTTAGATACATCTGAATATTCCTACTCAAATTAAGGTCAATGGATTCAGCTCATTAATAATGTTGCAGCATCATCATTCCTTTATATATATATATATAAGACTGAGTTTAGTTTTTTAAATGAGAAATTTTAAGGGGATCACCGCAAGAGTTGAATTACAAACACATTAACAGTTGCAATCAATAAATTAACCAGAGAAATATCGTGCATGTTTTAAATTTGAGGTCAGGGGGATATGGGCTTGTACCACTCTTAAACTGCTAACCCACCAGAATGTTCATACTTACGCCAGTCTACATGTTTACTAATTTTGTTTCTAAATTAAAAAAAAAAAGTCACCCATTACAAAAAAAATCTGTGCATCGATCTGTCTGTTCCCTGCACTTCTGTACTACTTGGAACACCACATATCTTGCAGGAGCGTGCAACAAGTGTACCACCAGAGAGTCCTACTGTTCTTGAGCGGCGTACAATCACACGGGTGGCCTTCACCCCTTCCAAGTCATCCTCTTCCTCCCCCTCTGCTTCTCCCTCCCCTTCCCTATCAATCGGAGGATCTCCCACTACAAGAGCACCTAAGGTTTGGTGGTGGAATGCTTACCTGTATTTGTTTTTAATTCTAAATCGGAGTGTATGTGTGTGGTGTGTTTTAGACCAGCCTGATTGAGTCAGAAGTTGCTTCTCACAAATAACAGTTTTGAAGCGAAAGGCAATTTAAACTAATATGTTCTTTATTGCTGCTTTGAATAGTTCAACTTGTTTTTCTCTTTCAAATCCCGTATGTTTGCCTTATACCCCATAAAAAATGCCCCCAAGCAATTTTCAACTCAACTGGGTCATATATTTTTATGTTTAAGTGGTGAAGATTAATTTAAGTAATGCAATAAAATAGATTTTTAAATGCCAAGCAATAAATGTTAAATGGAAACAATACTACAAATGCTTGATAGAACAAAGAACAGTAAAAGTTGAAGTTTATTCTCTACTTTATTTACTTTCAAAAACTGATTTTATTAAAAAAAAAAAAAAAAGCCAAAAAACATTGTGGGATTCTGAGTATCTGTGGAGTTAACAAATCTATGACTTCATTAAAGTCAAGAGCTTACTGCTTGGTACAGGATTAACTTACTCTTGTGCATGTTTCACCCCACACAAACTCAGCTTTTGAATGGATGCCATTACTTTTGAAGTATGTGAAATGGTACTTTTGACTCATCTGAGCTGGGTAAAAAAAACTGTTTGATTCAAACTTACAGAGAGCACAAGATAAGTTTAAAGTATTTGTAGATTTGATTCAGTAGGATAGACAGTGGGAAAAAAAAAAAAACACTCTGCAGTCACAAATAAAAATTTGGACATTTCAAAAAGTTCACCAGCAATCAAATTAAATGGACTCTAATGAGTTGAGTTTTTCCAAGTTCAAAAGGTAAACTTTTTATTTACTGAATAATGGTCTTGATGTTAAAGGAAATAAAAATAAGAAGAAAAAAGAGAGACAAAAAGTTTATATAGAAAACCATTAAGTGCTCTTTTTGAAACGTATGTATATGAAGCTTTTTTTTTGGGGGGGGGGGGGGGG
>BLXT01000512.1:301308-313683 GCA_019648995.1 Plakobranchus ocellatus | reverse complement strand
ATATATATATATATATATATATATATATATATATATATATATATATATATATATATATATATATATATATATATATACTATATTATTATTGTAGCTTACTTTCACTACATTACCTGACAACTGCGGTCGCTCTTTGTCTGTGTCTGACCGGCAGGTTACCTTGACATTCTAGCACTCAAAGCGCTTTCTTACACACACACACGCATGGGCGCCTGCCATGACGGCGTGCGCTGCTCCTCTGTCAAGATGGTTTTAGTACTGTGGGGGACAAAAAGTACCGTGCTATGGTGATCTGATATAAAAATAGCGTAAACCGTACAGTTTTTTGGTAAAAATCCTGTGTGTCCTTCCCTCCCTTCCCAACACACACACACATACACACATCTAAACTTTGATTTTCTTTATCTCATAGGACGGTCATTTTAAGTAAATTGCTTCGTACTGTTTTTTTTTTAATTTTAGTTTTTTCCCCCTTCTTTTCGTGTTTTTATTATTTTTTTTTATTTTCTTTTTCGCGTTCTCGAAATACACTTTTTTGTGCTGGAAACAAGCTTGTTTCTTACATTTATTATTTATGTAATATTGTTTACAAGCAACTTAAAAGATGTAAAACAGAATTAGATTTTCGAAAGCCGAGATCTCCAATTTGAAAACACCAAAGCTTCCGAACTAACATAAAATGTGTTGCTATTTATAATTAAGTTTATCTTGAGCGTCAAGAAAAAGCATCTTCATCAGCAAGATAATAACTTTAATATGGGCATAAGATGATTAAACATCTTGCAGAGTTGAACATAAAGATGCAGTCCATCCAGTCCAAGTAGGCCCTCAAGCCACAGTGAAATTATGTAAATTACTGCATTAGTCCTTTCTTTCGGATGGAACACACTGAAAAGAGTCCAAATCAGCCGGCAGAAGACTGTTTGTCGTTAAGTTTGCCAAAAACAATTCCATTACATTGGTAAAGCTAAAGTGGTTTATTTTTTTTTTAATTTTTTTAGCTCCTTTTTGAGTTACGTTGTCTCCGTCAACGTTGATTGCTTTTTCAAGGTCCACCTCACTTAAGGTCCACGTTTATAGTCACACTGCTTCTATCCCGCCCGTATTGCTTTCATGTAAAATGTTTAAACTATGTCCCACCCGTTCCAACTCTTATCAACCTTATATTCAAATGAAGGCATCTTTCTTAAATGGAAGCTACCTCACTCACGCTATCTTGTTTTTTCTTTTCTGAAACTATGGCCATTTCTTTCTGAAGTTATTTACTTTCCATTAAAATTATCTTTGTAATCATTTTGACTATCTACACCTTATTTACGCTATCTTCAAAACAATACTGCATATGCATATTTTGTATGATTATGTCTAGTTTTCATACTACAGCTGTATCTTTATTTTATTAAACTATTTCTTTGATGACGTTTTTCATTCAGGAGCTTGAGGTGAGCCTGCGGCAGCACCAGGGGCATGTGACCAGGATGAATTCTGCAGGCGAAGAAATACTGCAGGGCACCACCGCCCTGAGCGCTAACCGCTTACGGGAAAAACTGGAACTGATCAACCATCGCTGGAAGGTTCTCTGCTCTGAAGTGCTCACAAGACAAAAGAGGTCAGATTTTGCTCTTATATAAATGTACTCATGTGTCTTTCCAATGTCTCATCTGTGTGTGTGTGATAATTATGATTATCTGCATGTGACTTCACGATGTCTCCTCTGTATGTGTGTGTCTTATCATTGTGTCCCTATGCATTTCAATGTGTCTTCTCTTATGGTGTGATATATATATATATAATTTGTGTTCATTTGACTCTGCAATGTGTTCTTTCCTTAAGGTGTGTTTATGTGTGTATCTTCATGTTGCCTTAATTTCATATCAGCTCCATGTGTTTCTGTGTTTCATGGCTCAATTTGATATAGTCCTATGCATACTCTTAAAAGAATCGTTGCACAGGGTAAATAAACTGGCCAGACATCTGCCAGGACCACTTCTTCACGTTCTAACCTGCCACTGGTACCCAAACCGATGAGGACGGAAAAAATCTTGAAATCACTATGCAGTAAAGTGGTGCATGCTATGTAGCACAAACAAGTATCTTTCCAACATCGTACCCCTTCTCGTGCCTTTATTGCATAGTTTGATGTTGTTAATTTTTTGTGTTGCTTTTTTCTCTTCTATATTGATGTCTCACACAATTTTGTTTGCGTAATGTACAGTTTTTAAATCTTTAGGTTTTTTTTTTTCTGCATTTGTGACTTTCTTTGTCTGTCTTCTGTGTGCAATCAAATGTTGCCCAGTCTCTGCTTTGGCCTATTATGACGATGGCTACATAATTCATTCTTAGATCTGCAGGGATGGCCCATTATAAGTTCAAGGCTTCTTTGCAAGTACTTTTTGTTTTCATTTCCATATCATGAAATCATGATTCCCATAATCTCATTTTCATTTGGCTTACAAGTTTTTTGCCACAAGTCATATTTGAAGAAGTATCTAACAACAATCATTCATCTGCTGCACATATACCCATCTATTTTTCCTGACATCCACAGGAGTATGAAGGAGAACAGTGTGGAACCATCTGAGTTTACTACAGAGATGGATGATCTATTCTCTTGGATAGATGAAGCTGAGAACATCCTGACATCTTCTCTTAGACCTGACTTGCTCTATTTGGAAGCCTTGCTAGAAAAAATCAAGGTGAGGATGTAGTCAAGGTAGAAAGAAGTTTTAAGTAAGGAGCCAGTTGGGATCCTAAGCTTAGCAAGCTTGTTTTCATACCTGCAGTTTGAGCTAAACACCTCTGAAAAACTCGACAAGTTATAAAAAGTCATAATGCAGTGTGCAAAAGATAGGGAAACATAATCATTTATAAGCGAGTTTAGGGCGCCTGAGGAGAGAAATAATTGTCTGTTGTAGATGCCACCGAAAGAGGAAAGCACTGCAGATGATCTAGTGTAATCATTTTAAATATCTTCTCTTTCTCCTCTTTTTTTCTGTTGTTGTCTTTTTCTCTGCCTTATATTTTTTTTTTATTGAAACTTTTAAATGTTGCACTGAAATTGAGGCAAAAGAAAATTACTCATAGACAGAAGATAAATCAGTTGAGTTTGTAGAAAGTAGAAAGACAATTAGTGATTTGCAATGTTTTGAAAATTTTTTATTTTAGTGAAGAAATGTAATATTCAGGGACTTAGAGAAGGGAACCTTTGCCTGGTATATCCACTATGGATAGAATGCGTTATTAGTCATGATCAACAATATCATTTCTATCAGGGATATAGGTTTAAATTGTAGTTTTGGCAATGTGAGTCATTAGCCATGTCAGCATCGCCTTTCTATGAGGCATATAGATTGCTTTAAAATTTTAGCTTTGACAATGTGAGTTATTCACCATGTTCAACATCACCATTTGTTTTTAAATTGTGGCTTTGACAACCATAATAGTCACTTATTTGTATAAAACTTTGGCAGCCGTTATATTCATTCATTTATATGAAAAGTGTCTTACAGTTAAAAAAAGAAATCAAATAATATTGGTCATGTAAGGTGCATTTTTTATTGAAAATGAAATGTTTTGCACTGCTAATTTTCTACCTAGGATCGTGAGGATGAGTTGTCTGCTCGCCAGGCCAACCTGGCATCGGTAAACTCTGGTGGTGCAGCACTGTTAAAATCTACTAGCTTGACTGATGAGGATCGAACCAACATCCAGAGAGACCTCGACAATCTCAACCACGGCTGGAGCAAGGTGAGCTCTCATTGCTTTTTTTCATACATCAAATCTACACATAATAATGGATGAGCTATCCCTGTCTTTGTTGTAATCAGAATAGCGTGGGAATGGAAGTTAGCATTGATAATGTTAGGCCCAGAGCACACTGGAGGCAGAAATTCATGTGTCCAACAAAACATGTTGGGAAGCATTCTAGTTTCTTGGTGCAAAAGTACACCAAGTCTGCTGCAATTTTCATCTAGTCTAGGGCATCGGAGCTATCCTTTGTGTATTACAGTCTGGTCTTGCACCAGTCGCCCTGTTGGATAAGGGAAAAGAGGGTGCCATTTCGTAACATGCATAACTCTACTGACTGTTGCGGCATAAACCACGAGGCCAGTCTTGTTATGCAAATTATCAGGCTTACTTGTAGTTGTATAATGCATAGTAACTGGGACACACAGTCCATCTCTTCAGCTATTACAAGTCATGTTGTCTCCATTGTGGGCTTTCCCTTATTGTGTCTTGGAAAGTAAAAGGAAAACATCATGCATATCAGTCACTTAAATATGAGAGAGTAAGGATACATTGACAGAAAATGGATTTAAGTTAATATGATAAGGTAAATAAAAGGGTCTTTTACTATATTTTTTCTATGGTTATCATTTCTTCTATCATATATCTTCTTGTATCCAAATTTTTAAATATCGTTTCAGTATTCTTATATCTTTTCATATGGATAGAAGAAATGTTAAGGCAAATGAAAAGTTCACACAACCTGAGACTGTTGCAATTTGACACATCTTATTCCCAAACTTAATCTCTAAAATTAATTTCTTTAAAAAAAAATATGGATTCAGAAAAAAAAAACATTAATTTGACACAGTAGTAATAAAATGAAACTCATTCATTCTTTCCCTCAGCTTACCAAAGACCTTCCTCAACGAGTGAGCCAGATTGAAGGTGAGATAAAGAGGATCAAGCAGCTTCATGAGGAGGTAAATACTCTACAGCAGACATTGGTCACTACTCGAAGGATGCAGGAAGCAATGGCATCAGCTGATCAGGATGAGAACAGCAATGTGGAGCACAAAGTAGCACTTTTTTTTTTTTTAATATATTCTTTTCTTAGGGCCACAAGTAAGAATATAAGGAAAATATGAAAAAAGCAAAGTTGCAGATTTCTGCATGTAGAATTTGAATGGAAATTAGCAGACATCAACTCAACAAATATTATGTTATTTTTAATGTTGAAGTGAGTACCGTGCATGTGTAGAAATCATGAGTAGGATTCTGGTTTTTCTAGGCATGGTGAGGATGGCTGTCATCAATTTGCTTGCTGTCTTCATTATCATAAAATTTTTACTGTCTTTATTATCATAAAAAAGAATATGAAGATTTTTGGCTTCATTTGGAGATCTGACCCGCATTTTACACATACTAGCACACTCACACTACTGCACTTGAAGTCTTTGCTATTGCTCATCTGATGATACTACCACATGTATTTTTTCAGCTTGAAGCTTCAAAAATTTGAACCAGTTATATTATCAAGTAGCTTAGTACATTCTAGATTTTAATGTTACATACAAAAGTTCATAAAAACATAATGAAGAAAAACATAAAACAGCTCTGAAACCTGTCCACAATTACATCCGACATTCAGTTGAACCAGATGAATTACAAAGAAAGGCTACAAACAAAATTAGCTTTTTATTTCATTTTATAGATCTAATCTATTTTCTTAAATATATTTTGAAGTTCAGGCATAATTTCAACTTCATAGTACTTAAAAGATTTTTTTGTTTAAGTTTAGTGAAAGGTTAGCTGTACTGGGACTAATTGCCATGTTAGAGAGACAAAAGAATAAATGTCTTGAGAAAAATCTTGAAGACTAACATATTGCCACAGAATCAATCTTACTATATACCATTGTCAATTTTTCAATTTTCTTAGATCCTGCTTTTTTGTTATATGATTGAATTATTACATTCAAAATTATGACTTTTGACTTTACTGGACTGGTCGTGAGACAGGTAATCTACCGTTTTCTTTTGCAGAAGATATCTGATACGCTGAGAAACAATCAACTGCATCTGAACAGAGTGAATGAGCAGTATCATCAATTCCTACAGTCCTGTAAAACTCAGGAAGTTGGAGTACCTGAGCCTTTACAGGTGAAGGTCAGAAAAGTAAACTCAGAGTTCAAGGAGTTGCAAGATATGATCACTGCTGCTCAGTACCAGAAAAGGGAGAAGGAAGTGGAGGTTGTGAAACAAGAGCCAGATGAGGATGAGCCTCGGATAGTGGAGATTATGGATCAAGGTAAGAAGACATACTGGTTCAGGTTTTCACGACGATGTTCAATCTTTTTTTCTTTTGTTTTCTCAACATATATGGCTTTTTTAAAATACTTATAAATATAAAAAAAGAAAGTATAACAAGCTTTACAATCAAAGACTGTGCTTGAAAGAAAAGTAACACTTAGATGCTGAGCTGTTATTGGGTAGGAGTTCTAGAATTTTAAGGTCCCTTTTTTCATATCCTACTCTGTTTGGAAATGACTAATACATGTTATTTATGCTTTGTTTTCCTATTGGTTCCAAAATAGGCATGCAACCTCTCTCATACATGCATACATTGTAAAAAAAAACATTTTCTCAGATAATAAAAAGGGAAAGAATTATATTGAGATTGTAATTGAACATATGAAATATGAATTTTTTAATATTCAGAAAAGGAAAATGGGGAGAAAGGCGAAATAATGCTCTTTTAATAGATGTCTTTTATCTTTTCATCCAATAATCATAATATGTGAAACTTAGCCTTACATCATCATCAGTAAAGTAGTTCATTTATTCATACAGTTTAAGCCCTGTAACTGATGAACTCAGTATTGAAAAAAATTGCTCAGTGTGTTTTTTCATGTAATTGTTCTCTTCTATTCCAATGTCTTCGCCATGTGTATATAAAAGTAAATTTATTTAGTTTAAGATATATTCTTCTGCTCTTTTGATTCACCGAGTTGCACAAAACACTTCTTTTATGTTTTTATTAATGAGAAACCTTGTATCTTGTTGTAGATATGTACATTTTTTGACCTATCAAAATATTTTTGCCCTGTAGCCCAAATAGTTCAAGTAGAATCCAGTGGAAGACAGAGAGAAGCACCATCCACATCTTCCTGGCTAGAATTTGATAAGTCCGTCAGTGAGCTCAGAGACTGGCTTAGACTGCTAGAGCACATGCTTCGTTCCCAAAAAGTGGCTGTCGGAGATATCAAGGATATTGAGCAGATGCGAACTAAACAAATGGTAAGCCAGAGTTCAGTGTGATTTGTACCTACGTCTTTCATCTTTTTTTTTTTTTTTTTTTACAAGTTTTGTCTATGATTTGGTTTCGATGAACTATGAAATAAACAAGCATTCTTTTTTGGCTTTTTGTGATGATATTAATCTCCCTTCCTAGGTGAAATGAATGCTTCCTTCTTCGGTCAGCTATTGATTTTTTTTTCAACATAATAAAACTTTACTCCTTGCGAAGGTTATTCAGAAATGTAGATTAAATGGGCACAAAATTTAAAAAAAAAAAAAAAAATATATATATATATAAAATGAAAAGAACATTCCTTAAGATTTGTCTTGTTATCAGTCGTATTGGATCAGATATGGCTTTGAAAATGCTTTGTTCTATTGATTTGGAAGAAGTTCAGTTTTTTTAATGTTGAAATAAACATTGTTTCTTTGCTTTATAAAACTGCCAATTCTTTTAAAATGCTTACATGGCTTTGCCTCAAAACCTGAAACTGTACATAAAATGCTTAACTTAAAGCTCTTTTTCTTCATTAAGTCAACCAAAGCACGTACATGAAGAAGACATATTTATGTCATTGTGCAGAAGATATTTTTCGAGTTACTTTTTTGTGCATTTTTGCTTTGCTTTAGTCTAATCTAACATTAGTTGCAACAGAGAAATTTTTCTAAAAAAATTAAAACTAGTTCTGCTCTAACACATTGTGCTTCTCTAACCACTCTCATTTCTCTCTCTTTGTTTTGGCTGATCTACGCACTGCTTGCAGCATGGTATTATCACAGATCCCATTTTGGACTCGCTCACCAAGTCAAGTTGTATTCATAACATCAGTATTTTCAATCATGTTCCAAAATTGTCGAATGAAACATCTTTTCAGCAGCCACAAGATAAATTAATTCCATCAGATGACATTTTGAGATCCTCCTTTAACAAGAATTCGTCAGCTGTTCAGCCCTCAAACTATTTTAAAAAAGATATAGGGGAAAATAAGATAGAAGTACTACAAGAAACATATGCTGGTTTTAAACAACAAAATGACATCTTGGAAATGGAAAAAGTTGCCCCTTTGATGTCTGAAGGAGATCTCGACTCCCTGCGGGCCCAAGTGGCAGACATTTCTCTGTATCTGAGACTACTTGAGGTGTGTGCATGCACAGAGGTTTTACCTAATCTTTGCTCTTACAGATCCAAAATCATTCGAATTATTTGTCAATTTTTTAAAAAGCTTTTTGTGTTTGTTTTTTAAATTTTCTTTTTTAATTGGTAGTATTCTGTATGCACTTAAATTGTAGTTAAAGTAATTGCTATTCGTGTTTCACTTTGGTTATGGCATTTAAACTAAAGGGATTGAAAGTAGTTGAAAATGACAGTGCCACAAATTGAAGCAGAATGTAGATGGATTGCTTAAGTTATTACTCTGCTGTTTAGCAGCATATCTTCCTAAGTATTTTTCAACACAATTGTATGTGCCTTGTAGGAATGATGTTATGACAGTTTTGTCAATAGAGGGCCTCCATGGAATAGCATGAAAATATCTTACTCGAGTAATTGCATATGAAAATGTTGCGCAAGTGTAAATTAAACTGGTTTTAAAATTGGCAATATGAATGAGGTTACGTACTGCACTTTGACTTGAGTGCAAAACTAGCAATGTGAGAAATGATGCAAAGTAGTAGAGTGTTTCCTTTTTTATCAGCCTTTCCAATCACATGTGGATTATATTTCAGAGAGGAATGTTCATTGCATTGATATTGTAAAATGGCTTTTATTGCCCTTTCATTTTGCCCACCTCTCCTTATAATTTTACCAACATCAGGAGTTTTTTTCAAAAAAGGACTGAAAAAAAGAAGCACAAATTAAATATATTCAAATTATTGTAGTACACTTATGTGGTTATTTAATTCTGAAATGAAAAGAAAAAAAATCTTTTCCCCTAAAATTTGTTGTACATCAGGAGTCTTTTTAAAAGGGATCTGTTGTATTGAATAACTGGAAGGAAAAGGGAGGCACATTGAATTTATTTGATTAAATACTTCTCAATGAATCAAGTCCTGCATATTTATGATTTGTAGCTATCTCTTCTGACAGTATTTTTTTTCTCCTCAAGATAGCGTGTCATTTTATTAATACAAATTCATTTTGTAAGCGAACAAGAATCTAGAATGCTCTAGAGCAAATGTTATTTCAGAAAAAAAAAGCCCCCAAAAAACACAACTTTGGCACTATTTGAAATATCAATAAATATGTTAAGTCGCCATGGGCAAAATTGTGCTCCCCTTAATTTTTAATGACAGAAATTTTTATCATCATTGAAGATTTTTTGCTATTACATTCTCTCCTGTCTGGAAATGATAAAAATTATATGCGACAAGTCCATAAAGCATGAGTTGTCCACCTAGATTTTTCTAACAGAATTGAAAGGAAAATGTTTGAAACTGTTTAAAAACCTGAAGAACAAATTAATTTGTGTGTTTTTATTCTTAAAACATCTACAGCAACTATTTTTATCTATTTGGCAATTATCAACAAAAAATGACTCATATCTTATGGACTAGTTACATATTCATTCATGAAATTGAGTTTTGCTCTGTTTTGTACATCTAGATTCTGTGTTGGTGTAGGAAATGGTAGTTCAGTATTTATCGTAAATTATTTATGAAGAACAACATTTTTTAGCTGGCTTTTTTTTTTTTTGGCAATCATTTTGTTTGTTGGAATGATCAAAAAGGTCTTGTCGCTGCTTGAATAATATACATGTAGGAAACAAAATTATTTGCATGGAGTTTTGAAGCATGTGATGTTGTTCTTTTTGCTTGATGGGCTTGTAGAACTGATTAAAACAAAAATTACAACAGGAGTAATCTGCAAGAGATTGCTCATTCATGTCTTCAATACGAATAATTTTGCATATTTGTGGTTTCATTTCAGATGTGATATGTTCTTAATCCCAATCAGCTTGTGTATTTTTATTGTTATTTTTGGCTACTTACAAATTGATCCTATTTTTGAGTATATATGGAATTTTTTTTTCTTTGGAGGGATAAGAATAATCAAGCTTTAGTATTTCCTTTCTTTTTTCCAATATTTAAAAAAGCAATAATAATCTGGTGCCAATTTTTAATATATCATCTTTTTGAGTGTTGTTATCTCAACCTTCAATGTTCTGTATGAAGATTTTAAGAGCTGTTGATTTTTCTTTTTAATGAAGGATTTTTTTTTGGAAGATAAAGCAAGATTTTGATAAATTCGAACTAAGAAAGGAGTTAAGAAAATACAAAGTGTGCTTTTACACATTTATTGATGTATAAAATATATTTTTGTTTCCTTAATTTTTGTTCAATTTTGTGCAGAGAATTGTTTTGCATGTTAAAACTAATAATCTGAACAGAGCTGGGTTTTTTCCTTTTCTATCATTATGCTTCTTTTATCCTGACCATTTGCTTATGTTAAATAAATGAAAAAAATATGAGTAGAACTGTGGTTCTGTTAGAGATTATTTGCTTCTCCCATCTTTGTCTTCCAATTTCTATAATGTTGCTTGCTTGATTTTACATACTGAACTGTAGTTTTTTTTAAATCAAGATACAATATCAAAGTTATACAACCTCTTCAATCTCATATTCAGGAAAATAAACTTCAAAATGATGATTTTTTAAAATGTGAATTTCATAATAATTAAATTATAACTTGATGATTTTAAAAAAATCTTACACATTTACATATTGACTTTGGTAGTTACTAAAATTGCATAATTCTTTGAAATGTATTAAAAATGTTTTATTCAAATAGTATAATTATTTTCTTTTTAATTCTAAAATATTATTTTCCAATTTATTAGAAAGTTTTGCTATATTGCAGGTCTAAGTTGATATGAAACATTATAATTGTCTGTCTTTGTTTCACTAGCTGTGTTTTAATTGTATTTGGACTCATTTAACTCGTTACATTAGCATTCCTTAATACTCATCATATGTCATGGCTATCTCTCACAGTTTTCTTTGGTTCAAATAAGTTAGTTTAAACGTTTTAAACGAGATTGATAGCTTTTTCCCCCTTTTTCAATCAAGAATTCGGCTTCTTGACTTCTAGGTTGCCCTTTCCCTATCAACTCTCTCTTGTCTTCTCCCCCTTTCTCTTTCAATGGCTATTACCCTTAGTTTTCCCTCTTTCACCACAAATTGCATACTGTCTGTTTTTGATTGCTTTAACTATCTTACATTTGTCTTGCCTACAAGTTATCACACTTTCATTTTAACATCCAACCTGTCTCAAATTTAGTTATAAATATTGAATTATGAGTGTCAGTATTAAAATGATATGTAACCTCTCTCAAAAGAGTGTTGTTTTAAGATTTTGTTTTATATAAAATAAAATTTTTTCCTGTTATTGTTTTGCCTTATTTCTTGTCCAACAGACCCATTTGACTGACATGGAAGCCAAAGAGATCCAGGTGGACAAGGTCTTGGCTGCCTCCTCTGTGCTTCAAAATTCTATGGACAATGCAGGAGACAGGCAAACACTCAAGGAAAGAAGTAAGTGCTCCTTAACTGTGGAAGCACACATACAATTTATTTATTTATATTTTGTTTTTGGTAAAATGTTCTTTCCTAAAGCTGCAAGTAGCTTTTTGTTTCACTGACAAAGTTCTTAATAGGAATTAAAGGGACTGAAACTTTCTTTTGATTATAGACAGAGAAATGAAAATCTGTCTATATTTTAAAAAATAACACATTTAAAAAAATAAATACAACCACCCAACTTAAAGTTACTTACAGGGTGAAATCAAACAGTGCAAATATTGAAACATTTGGTGTTTAAGCCACTTCAGCAAATACAAGGTTGTAGAATGTGAGATAACATCTTCATGCTTCACTTTTAACAAAATAATTTTAAAAATTTACTGACTTAAAAAAAATACAAAATCCAAACAATTAAAAGAGACAACCCTTCCCTAAAACTTAACGATAGTAGATATATGTATTTCATACATAATACGCACTATGCAAATTCATATACACAGATACATGTGTGTATATATATATATATATATATATATATATATATATATATATATATATATATATATACACACATATTTATGTATGTGTATGTCTATAAGCAGAAAACAGTATTTTTCTATTTCATGCTTCCATCATTTTTGTCAGAAAAAATAATGGAAAAAATATTTGTGCCCATTTTATGCCTTGCTTTACATACTTCTCTTCTCTATAATGAATTCAGTCTGTCAAGTCAATTATGATTCACAGGCTATACTCTCTTCTTAAAAACAATGATACATTTGATGGATGTAAGAAACAATATCAGTAGAAGTAACCTCCCCCCCCCCCCCCA
>BLXT01000512.1:255278-268053 GCA_019648995.1 Plakobranchus ocellatus | reverse complement strand
ATTTATAACTCTGGTGCACCTAAAGTCTTATCGATGACCTCAGCAATTTTTTTCGTACGTTCAATAAGGTTGTCAAGAGTAATGAAACCGATATTAGTTATAGCAGTAAACTGAAAGAGGCATGAAAACTGAGAGCCACGGTTGCACTTGGGCAGTCAAAAAAAGACCTTCGACTTAGAACTAGCCTTTGGGCATGCGAAAAGACATTCGTCATAGAGATAGCACTTGGGCATGCGTGAAGATTTAGATACTTCTAGAGACAGTTTGAAATAAGCAACAAAACATTAAGTTAAACTTAGTTTATCTTTTCTTAGGGCTGCAGACATCTTCAAGTCACAACAAAACTCAAAAGATTAGCCAAGCACCTTTGAGTATGGTCGTTAAAAAGAAAAATGATGTCGCTCTTTACACGGGCTAGTCTCGTAAAAAGACAGAAATGTCCGAAAGTAACAATTTTTTTTTCTTTTCTGGAGTACACATCGTAGAGCTACGGGATTATTTGTTGATCTAATTTAATAGCGTGGCGAGGGCTTTTTGCGTGCGGCCTGAGTTGGGCGTGAACCTTATTTCGAAATGTTTTAGCGTGAATCAAGATTTCATGATTCACGAAAAGTTGGAGAAAAATAACATTTCTTGAGTCTCTGCATTTATTTCCTTACACACTTTTGCATAAGGTAGGCGATGAATGTACTAGACTCGGAGTATAAATAGCAATTTCCGTACCCGATCAAGGCGACACAGGCTCTATCAATACGTCTTCAAACTGAGTGAAAATAATGATGTTATCAGAATGTGTAATTATATTTATACATTTTTCTTCTTTAGTGAACGGCAACTCTGTTATTTGCTCTAAACTATTTGGCATCTGATGAGGCAGAGAAGAGCATTAATACATGTATATTATATTGTATGTATATATGTATATTACATTTAGCTGTATTATGAATATAGCTAACATAAAGCAATTTTCGAAAATTTCCATGAATTGCGACACAAAGTCCCTCTGCGCCCACTATTTGTGTCCATATCTCTCTCTCTCTCTCTCTCTCTCTCTCTCTCTCTCTCTCTCTCTCTCTCTCCCTTGGTCATTTTATCAAGATACCCTCCCCATCTATGTGTCTATCATTTCAAAAAACTGGGTCAGCTTTCAGGAGAAGAGCAAAGTTTCGGTCAACCTCTCCGTCTAGTGCCTACTCTGACAGAGACACTGGCGAGTGTCTTCCGCCATTATTTTTCTCCGTTTGAATGATTAGAAGAAGTTTAAAAGTCGTGCTATTTTGACGCTTTTCCCGTAATTGGAAATCGTTTTCAAATTCAAAATAATTCTCCGCGTGTTTTCTTCCTATTTTTTTTTTTTTGTCTTAGAAAAAGATATAGATTATAAAAGATCAGACGTCTTCAAAATCTTTTATGTAACATTAAATTAATGTGATTGAACTACAGTTATAGCGTCCTTTTAGCACAATCTTTTTTTTTTTTTATATATATATATGTTCCCCTTCCATTTAATCCACAATGACATGTATTATGTTTAGAACACTCTAACTACAATGTGATCTCAGGCTTTAGAGCCTTCACAGGGGCTAGAGGTAATCTCAAGCCCGTGTCAGGAAGGTCTCGGAAGATTTTATAGTATGTTTATTTGCCTTTGCGCCACAAACGCTTCCAACTTACAACTAAAAATAATCGTGTTGTTTCATGTCGCTTCTCTCTCTTCCAGGACTTGCAGGCCGAGGTGGACTCTCATCAGAGCACATTTGAAAGTCTGAACCACACCGGAAGCCAGGTGAGCCGCACCATGGTGGCCCCAGATTCGCACAAACTGCAGGCTCGACTGGAGGAGATGAACAGGCGCTGGCTGCACTTGATGGAGAAATCCATGGAGATAAGGTCGGTAGTAGCTTGCGCATCGTCTTATTTTGTTTCTTTTACCGTTGTTTCAGTGTCCGAAGCTTCTGCTAATAATTACGTAGTTGAAAAAAAAGTAAAGTGGGTCTCACGCTTAGTGCAATCATCGGGGGACCAGGAGTAGGGTCCCGATTGTTCTTGGCATACGGCATTATGAGGTAGTTTGCCATTGCTTTCCTTGCCGCCTTTACTTTCGTCGGGTCATTTAGTGCTGGGTGGACACGGAGGAGCAATGATAAATTGATTTGGCCCGGACTGGGATTCGAACCCCGGAGCTCTGACTTGGTAGCCAACTGCCCTACCACAAGAGCTACCACTCCCCATAACAATTACTTAGTGCATTTGAATACAATTTATGATTGGTGCTGGCAGTGCTTAGACCAACCCTTTCTGAAACCTGTTTATATGTCTAAATTTGACCAATGGCACTGATTTGGTGATGAAGATAAAACAAATCTAATATCAGCTTGGTAGTGAAATTGAAACCTGTTCCTAATTATAAACTTTAGCCTATGGAAATAATAATGAAAAAAAAAATATTATTTAGGACTTCCAAATTCAAAGATGTAATGACGAACACATTGAAAGACTGTGTTTATAAAGTCAAGATAGTTCAGTCAGTAAAAACTGGGATTTAATATTCAGTGCACAGATTTCAACTCACTCAGCAAGCTTAGGGTAGGCCTAGCCATGTAATGTGTATAGTGTCAATAGCAAAACTTAAGTTATGCTACTAGGATGCAGATCCATTTTAGAGGGAACAAAACGAAGCCAAGATTGAGCTAGATTGAAAACGGACTAGGTAGATTGCATTTTCATCAAGGGCAGATTCATTTTGTGTGTGTGTGTGTGTGTGTGTGTGTCTCTCTCTCTCTCTAGTATATCACAGTTAAGCAAGATCATAATGGAAGAAATCAATTGTATGAATGCTTCATTCAATTTTTTTTCCGTCTTGTGAGACAATTGTTCCTGTGCGCATAATTATTGCTTAAAACACTGGTGGGATGTGTTGGGGAAAGCATCCCGAGGACTAAAAGTGAACATCCCTTCTCCATCGACATAATTTTAAAAGACCTCAATTCTCTTGTTAGGCACATCAATGCTTGACTCTGATGCTATGAAGAATTTGATTAAGATATGAATTTGTATTGTAGAAAAGAAAATCCTGCTCTGTGTGCATATGCAGCAGACAAATTTTAAGGAAAAAAGAAAAGGAAGAGAATTAGCAAGCCCGAAAGCTGAAAGATTTTCTTTTTTTTTATTAGATTTTTGTACCAGATATCTCAATTTTTTATTCGTTTAAAGACCTTCTAGCAAAGTCTTTTTTATGTGTAATATAACACCTATCCAGTAATACTCTCATTCACGTATCCACCACTGTTTTAATCCCACTTTATTTAACACACAGAGGTAACTTTCCTAATATCACATGCCTGAGAGGTTTTTTTGTAATGTTTTATTTCTTTTTCTATGTCTCTCTGTCAGGGGTCGACTAGAAAGCAACTCTGAGCAGTGGGCACGCCTTGTGAAAACCCTCCAGGGCTTGGTCTCCTGGGTATCTGGACGTCAACTAGAGCTGCAGCAGCAACAACCAATAGGTGGAGATTTGGCCAGTTTGCAGAGACAAGTGGCAGAGAACCAGGTAAGATGCTCATCAATGTTGAACAATTAAAGCAGAATGCAATGATTCTTGGCTACACATCTTGATGATTTTGTTGAGATTGATTGGATTAGCTATCGCCAAATGAACATTTCCGACTTTTATTTTGCATTCATGATATTTTGACAATTCTTGATAATCATTAGAAGTGCATTTTAACACAAAAAGGTCAAAAATTAAAACGAAACTAGTGTACTCTTACATTACAACTCATTCATGTAATGCCCCTTTCTTTTAAACATGATCCGCTTAGTTTGAAGAGTTTTTGTTTCTGCCATACACTGACAAAGAAGAATAGAAGAAAAAAGAAAATTTGAAGACCACAGTATTCTGTTTGTTATTGATCTGTATAAGGGTTATGATAGTTATTTTCTTATGAGTATTTCTAGAGACTCTGCCAATGTGAGAAACATCCCTTGTGTATGTTAACTAGGTGTAGTCTGTTCAACTGGAATACAAGACGTCTTGAGACTAGTCCTTATGAACTGGGTGCAGCAAAAACTTTTTATACGAAAACAATTTTCAATTTTTTTTTCTTTCCTTGTATTAAAGTTTTGGATGCTTTTTTTTTTGTTTTTTTTTTTAAGTGTTAAAATATTTGCACATAATCAACATATTTGCATCAGTTTTGAACTTTGGAAGCTCAGAAAGTACGATTTTGGGCTATTTCAGTGATATATACAAAATGCCATTTGTGGTTTACTAGGCCTGGTTCTAAGGCATATGTCTTGAGACTAGGCCTTATGAGTTGGATTTCATATGTAAAACTCTTCAAGAGAAGGAGTTTTAACTTTGTTTTTATTTTTTTTCCATACACTCTCTATTTTTTTCAAAAATTTGAATTCCTATTTTATTGGCAGAGAAATTAGAATGGCTCAGTTTTTTACCAAGCCTATTAAATGTATGTTTTTGGCTCTGTAAACAATTTAAATTGTTCAAACTGCAAAATGCAAGTCATTCAGACTGGTTTTGAGACATATGATCCTCATTATTTAAAAAGAAAATTCCTTTGTTTCCGTAAAATAACAGAAACAGGATTTCGCATGCCTCATATAATCTTAGCAAGTACATGTCAGTTTTACCTTTCATTCGGCCTTGCCTGATGCAAATGAACTCAGATCAAGAATTATACATACTCTCAAAGATTCAACTTCTTCAGAGAATCCAAGTGCAGAGATAAATGGCAAAACTTTGTTTACTCGTGTCAGTATTGGTCTTGGACTTGAGAAAGAAGAGGGAAAGCATCCTGATCATAATATTTGTAAATTGATTTCATATTATCAGCATTATTATTTGTTCTGTTTTTAGCGCCTTCAGCAACAGTTGGAACTCAAGCGACCTCTTGTGGAACAGGGCCTTGAGGCTGGCAAGTTTTACCTCAGGGAGGAGGGTGAAGATCTGCGTCATGATAGTGGGGGAGAAAGCAATGGTAAATGAATAAAAAATTGGCCATGTCTTAAACTAAATGGGAATTTTTTTTTTCTGTTTTAAATTAATTATTTATTTTTTTTAAAAGTTGTTCATTAAGTATATAAATTCTTGAAATGGGAAAGAGTGGAAAATAGACATGTCTGTCCTCTATAGCAGCTCCATGCATAAAATTGTAAGCACTGTAACTTTGAGTTGGAATGTCATTATACACTTTTCAAGCAATGAGTTATTAAAGTTTATAATGCTGGTCATACCGAGGAGAGAATAATATATTTTTTATCTTTTTTGTCTGTATCATATCAGTGCATGAAAGAGGGTTGGTAATTACCCTTTCTACAGCTTTTGGCTGCCCTGTTCCGCAACTCTTTGAGTCTTTCTTATTTTCATTTGTTGATTTTCAACAAAGGGGCATAATGCACAATTCCATTTTGTTTTATCTACTCATTTGTCTGCACCAGATGAAAATGGTCCTGATGGAACACCAGAGAAGGATGCTCGTCATCTCATTCGAAAGATACGGCGTTTAGTGCATGGGTTGCACCGAAAGTGGTCAGAGCTGACCCAGGGCTGTATGAAGTGGCAAATCAAGTTGGATGAAATAGCAGAGGTGGGTAATATTAACTCTCTCTCCACTTACTGGAAAATGATGTATAAAAATCAGAAAACACTATAAACAAAATGAAATGTACAATTCAAAGGATGAAAGGGAAACTAAATTATAACATGAAAAGGAAAGCAGTTGCCAACAAGAAGTCATTTACATACAAAATGAAAAAAACCCCAGTGAAAACATATTGAATGATTAGCAGAATTGCTGAAATGTATTTTTTGTTGTATTATTTTGCCTTTTTGATCTTTCTTTTATTTACTCTTTAGTGGCTTTCCAAAGCAAAACATGAGTAAAAAGTCAAGATCTGTAGTCTTGAACTTTATTTGTATTATTTAAAAAATTCATTGATTTTGGTGTGTTTGTGATATTTTCAGCACATGGGAATGTTTCATGAGTCGATGGATGCCTTGCATGACCGTCTTGTTGCTGCAGAAAGGGAAACTAAAGACTGGCCCAATGTAGGGGACATAATCATTGGGGAATTGCAAGCAGAGATTGACCGAACCAAGGTAGTTGGAGTTATAGATCCCTAAATTAATTTGCATGCGGTTTTTTGTTAACTATTGACCTTTTCTCTTCATATTTAAAGTTTTGACTATTAGAGCTTGGATTCACTTTTTGGGTGAAAAAAATGTACAAAATATATAGCGTTTCTTGAAGTTGAATTTACTGGTCTAAACTCTAAAAACATTATCAGACAATGGAAGAATCTATTATATATACAGTCCTGGATGCTCCCACTATCAACGAAGGTGCTGTTTGAATACATTTTGTATTTTTTGTAATGGGGTTGGATTTTTAGATAAATCTACTCAATTCTAAATACTCCATTGTTCTGAAACAAATTTGTATACATTTTTGTGAACATTTTTTCAATTTCAGAGCTTGAAAACAGGATATACAGAAAAAAATTGTAAAAAATACTGATCCTGTACCTGCTACTGAAGAAAAAAAAAACAAACAAATGAAAAGAAAAGAAAAAAAAAAGAATGGTATAAAGGTACAAATACATTTTTAAAAGACGGGGATAGATGCCTAAAAATACAAAATAACACAGTGAGGAAGATTTTTCGATTTACAATCCGCCCAGGTCAAAAAAAGAAAAATTAAAATCTGCATGAGTGATTAAGACTTGCAAGTTTTAATGCCATAAAACAGGAGGCAATGAAAGGAAATGTGTCAAAAGCCACAGTCAATATTTTTGTGCTACTCAAAATGTAATAGCCGTACAATGTTCAAACTTGCATATTTTATGAGCTAATACGGGTGAAACACAAGGTTTTTTTTTTCCTTTAGAAGTATTAACTTTAAATCTTTGTATCCTATTCATAACTCCTTATGTCCCCCAAAATGTTACTAGTGGCATATACAAACCTCTGTATCCTTTTTATAACTCCATAAGTCCCCCAAATGTTATTTGGGACTGTTTTATGCAGGTTACCACACAAATCATTTTATCTGTTGAAAAAAATGGAAATATGGCATTAGTAAAGAGGAATAGTTAAAGTATGCATGGTACTGCAGTACTTCAAAGCTATTATTCAGTGCATTTTGGCATTCTTTCTTCCTCTCAATTACAGAATTTCCAGTTGAAATATCCACTTCAGGGAGAGGTTGATGACGTCACAGATCAAGCTAATCGGCTTCAGGAGGCTGATGTGATTCTTTCTCATCACAATGTACATAGGCTAGAAGATTTTACGCAGAGGTGAGATAAAACTAAAAAGTGTTGGTAAGACAAGCTATACTGGAACAATCCCTTGATTTAATTACTAAGAACAAGTACAGATAACCTACGAGAAGTCTGAAAGACTAGGTTTTACATTTTAGAAATATTTTATTTTTAAAAAAATTGAATTCGTTTCCTCCTTTTTAAGTATTTTTTTTTTTTTTTGGCTTTACCAACATAAAACACAATAATGCATAACAGTATTATATTTTCACACCGTTACAAATATATTTCTTGCCACTTATTTGAAGTGGAATAGTGATAAAGGACCTAGAGATATGAAACCAGTGACAGCATGTAAATAATCAGAAATCTAAAAAAAAAAAAAAGATTTTCACGAGGATTACAATATATACACTTATCATCAACTAAATAATCCTTTGATGTAAATACCTTTAATTTACATTTTAACAGGAAACCTTAAAATTTTTCTTTCTTTATCCAGCTCAGATTGTCCTCAATATGTTTAAGAAAATTAATTGCAGAGAATTCCATTTAAAACAACAATATTTTGAATCACTTCTCTAGATGGAAGTCCCTCCATGGCATGTTACAGGAGAGGTTGCAGCATCTACAGGGAGCTCTCAATGCTTATGGGCCCAACTCTCAGCATTTCCTCATAAGTAAGTAACAAAAAGAAAAAAAACCCCACCGCATAGTGCATTTTGAATACATGATGGATCCATAAGAAACAGGTCGTTCGTTGAAAATCCCCAACAGAATATAATGCAAAATATTGGGAAAGAGTTTTTAAAAAAAAAGGATTTTGTACAAATAGTCATTCCTTAGAAATGTACAAATCAGTTTTTTCTCCATATCTCAGGCCATTTTTCTGTATTCTTTGTGGGGCAATTCCTGACGAGCGACTCATTTCATATGAACAGGTCACATTTTTGGTTTCCTTACTATTTGCATTTGTCTTGAAACTAGCTTTCATGAGTTGAAAGTCACCAAAAAAAAATCAATTTTAAGAACCAGGCACTCAAGGTTCATTTCTCAGAAAATGAACCTAATTACGTAAATTTTTAAAAGATCATTTGGGGAAAAGAATATTAAACCTGTGCATTTTTTTTGTTGGTGTCTTTTTTGTAAGAAGACAAAAGAAAATACACTTAATAAATATATGTGTTTTTGACCGGATTCATCTAGCTTAAGGATTTGCTCACCATTAATGAAGAAAATCAGCAAGCTGGAACAGTAGACAAAGTGTATGTAATTTTTTTTTTTTTCAGATCTGTCTCATTTTATTTCTTGTTCTGTAACATCATGATAAGTTAGACATTCAGGCTTCTATACGTATACCATCGATCTTGATTTTATAGATTGATTTTTTTTTAAACATAGAGAGAAAAAAAGAAGATATCATTTGTTTGTTTATTTTTACTTCTTTTTATGCTACATGTCTATTCTTCATTTGTATCTGCTCTCCTTTTGTCCTGATGTAGTCTTATCTGGAATCAAACACTTTAGAAACCACTGTTTTTTTTTTCTTTTTTTTTTGTTTTTTTTTCTTCTAAATGCCTTTTGGCACTTGATCAATATATCCCCATTGGAGTTTTCCCTTACAAGGCGGAATGATACAGAATATTTATTTCATTCTATGCATGAGTAATGACTCTAAAGTGCAGTTGGCAACTCATTTTGACTGGCCTTAAGATATTCTGTCTGTAAAAGTGACATATAATTTGTATTATTATTAATTTTTAGGAGGAGTAGTTCATCATTGTTTAATTTCTCCTTAAAGGTAAATCCTTCTGAGAAAACCGTAAACTCCCAGGATTCGAATCAGGCCAAATGATTTTTTTCCCATATTCTTTTTGGAAATCTTACGTCCACAACTTTTGCTCTGAGCATTTTCCTTTTACTGCAGAAGACCGTGATACATAATGGTCATCGTAAGGTATAAATCGGTACTCTTTGTATTACAATGTTATATTCTTAGGCGATGTGTCAACATTGTCAACCCACACAGGTATCGATAGAATTTATCTAAAACATGATGGCCTTTACAATAATCTAGATATATGTATCTAATATGCAAACATTAACAAGACTGTGTCTCAATCAAAAAACTTCATACAGCATTCGTTTTTTTTTTTTGTTTTTTTTTTTTGGCCAATTTAAAATATTAAAAAATGCTTTAACTTTTACAATCTTTTATAGAACACGCAGACCCTGACATACCACAATAATTGTGCACACCATTTCTCTTGCTGCATGCTTCAAAAAGCTCCGTGTGTAAAATTGAAAGAAGTGAGATAAAAACATCTCTGTGTATTACAATATTAAGGCCTTGGTGCTGCAGATAATCATTGCACGTTACTCCGGCATGCTTGCTGGCCTCTGTGTTATTCGTAAGACGCCGTTGGTTCTAGTTCTATGGTTGTCCCTGCCTTTGCAACTTGAGGACACTCACCAGTGAAACAGAAAAAAAGGCATGGTTCCTCCTGAAAGCTATGGTTTTTGTCAAGAGAAGCAGCTAGTCTTTTGAATCAATTTTGACGAGCTACCAGCCATCCCCTTACAAAATATTATTTAAAGATTTCAACAAGGCCACTGCGATAATTATTATTACTGTATTTAATGCTGTCCTGTGGACATGGTATTCTGATTGTCTAGGAAGACACATGGTTTGTCTATTTGTCTGCGTGTGTGAGTATATCGCCCGTCACTACAAGGTGATCTCATGCTTTTCGGCCCACTTCAGACCAAGACATTGGTAGCGGGCTCAAAATCGAAACCGTGTTAATCAGATCCCTGTTAATTCCAAGGCGGATTCGCGCACCTTTGCGCCGCCTATACCTGTGCTAACGAAGTAGATACTTTGTTGAGTTTCATCTTAGGTTTACCCAAATGAAGGTTTTTAAACATTTTAGCCGTCTGTTCTGAACTGTGCGATACTGTACACTTTTCAGTCCAACACTATTGTTGCATTTTTTCCCTGTTACCACACCATTTAATTGTTGTGCGGCAAGCTTCGCTGGTTTAAGTCAATCGGCTCACCTTTATTTAATTTGTAAAACAGTTACCGCTTGATATGTTAAAATAAAAAAAAAAACAATCGTGATAACCTCTTTATCTGCTTCCATTCTACCAATATAAGTATCCATTTGGCTGACCTTTTCCTTTATCGGCTGAAAATGTCTTCTCAATTCCCATTATAGCTTTATTTTTATCGCCTGTCTCTTCTTCTCTCTCCCTCTATTTGTCTGTCTGTCTGTCGGCATGTCTGCCCATCTATCTATCTATCTATCTATCTATCTATCTATCTATCTATCTATCTATCTATCTATCTATCTGTCTGTATGTTTGTCTATGTATCTATATATCTGCCTCGCTGTCTGTCTATTTATGTATCTCTGTCTATCTACTTTCTTTTTTCTTTACTTCACACAAACTGTAGTAGAGTGGCTTTGTAAACAATTGATATTGCTGTATATAATATGATCAGACCAGAGAGAGAGAGAGAGAGAGAGGAAGGGAGAGAGGGTGGGGCATTCTTATTGTTTTGTGTGAAGGTCAACTTGTTTTGCTGTTTTTTTGTTTCTTTTTGTTTTGTTTCGCTTTTTTTTTTTTTTCCTTGTCGTTTCTTTGCACCCTAACAGCATTGACACCGAAGAGCACACCAGTTGCATAATCCCGTTGTGTAATTATTGCTTTGAAAGGGTCTTGCCTCTCTGCGTTAACACCTACGCAGTAGATCTGGTTTATCGACCCGTCAAATTAGAGCTGTCAGGATATCTGACGAAAAGCTTGTTTTCATGAACTCAAGTAATTACGAAAGGAAACAAAATTTATAGGCCTGCTATGCCTATACAAGGGAGTAAATATTGTAAAAGAAAACAACCACCAACTTAAACTTATATAAACAAATGAAACAACACAGAGTATACGGAAAAACGTTTCGCCATGAGGCTTTATCAGAAGAAAAAAAATTACCAACACGAATAACCTACCATAGAAACATACTAAGGAAACGAGCAAGACATAAAATATAGCCTTAACGTTGAAGTGCGTAATTTTCTTTTACAATATTTATTTTCTTGCCTTCTACCACCATTGCATCTTCAAGATCCTTAAACTTATTTATCTGTTTCTGGGAGTGCGGTATTTGTATACATTTTTTTACTTATACAAGGGAGAAGAGAGAAGATAGATGAATGCTAAACCTATACACTGAAACCAGTAAAGTTACAGAATAACGAATTCGTGAAGACGCCATAATCATTGATTCGAGTGGACAAGAAGACGAAGCTGCTTGTGACTATTATTATCTGTGGAGTCTTAATGCTGACAGTTTCAGCAGTCATTAAGAATAAGCACTCTCCATTAATCCATAGTATTAATAGAGCTAACAAGTCAGAGGCTGGCTGCTTATCTCTGAGTTCCATCCGTCTTACTTAGCTAATGATGATAGGCATAAAAATTAGCACCCATAATAGGACTTGAAGACAAAAATTATTATGTTAATACAACGTAGGTTAGACAAAGGTCTAGTTGAGTGAATGTAGAATTTGCGTTGCCGATTCAGGATTGTGTGGATTAATTTTGAACGGGTCTCTTTAGTCCTCTTGTGTTCAAATAAGAATCGAAAAAAGATGTGCATACAGTGTTTTTTAATTTTTTTTTTTATTTCTTTTATTTTAATATTCTTTATTTATTTTTAACAAGAGCTAGAAAAAACAAGTATTGTATAAAGAAGCATTCGTTGGTATTAACAGCTAATGCGTGTTGTAGATATTTGTGGTATTAAGGCTATCTAAATCTTTTTAAGGCTTTCTTTAATTTACTTAATATTCTATGTGATTTTGCATTACTTTTTTAAATTATATTTACGGAAAATAATTTTTCAAATTTTATTTAGTATTTTTTCAAATACGACTGCTTCCTTTCCAGACAGGCATACTAAGCAAAGAATAACACGCGAGGGAAATGAATCACTGTCTAATTTTAGTTCAGTGGGATGGATTTTAATACCTTAGCCGCATTGGGGTAGTTACGATGTCCAGATTTAGAATACCATAAAAATTGTTGGTACGACCATTATTTCAAAACATAGCGCAGTTATGTCTGTCCGCTCACTTTCAGTTTCTCGTACATTATTTCGCAGAAAAAAAGATGTGACTAATATATTTTGAAAATGCAGGGGCTTAAAAACATTAATGTTGCGTCGGTTGCAAGTGTAAAACAAAAACCAACAAAAATGTATGTAAAAACCAATAACTTTAATGATTTTTTTCGCTTTTGTTGTGTTAGAGATTTTAATTTGAAAGTTCAGTATGATTTGAGTCGTTCTTGTCGCTATTTAGAAGTTGCGGATAAAAAAAAGAATCATATCTTTCATCTGTGGAAAAAACTACGAAAGCTGTTTTATTATGTAGTTTTTTAATATACATTGACACAGGGCAAAATATAGAAAATATACATATGAAACTTT
>BLXT01000512.1:233841-244798 GCA_019648995.1 Plakobranchus ocellatus | reverse complement strand
TTTTTTTTTTTTATTAGCTACATATTTGTTATATCTTACTGCACAGGTTAATGACTTGTTTACCTGTCCTTTTGTCTTGTAACAATTTTTTCTCTGCTCATGCTGGTTTAGTGACTGTTGTTACTCTTATTTTTATAACTATTGCCACCATCTTCATTGTTATAAATTATTTTTCTTTATTTATTTAGTAGTAATAGTAGTGGCAGTATTGTTATCATTATAATTTCTACTTTTTTTTCTCTTTAATTTCATTAATGTTTAAAACCAAAATGATTATTTATCATGATTGCTTTGTTATTTTTTAAATTGGTATATTTTGTTTTTAATTGGGCACCATTCAGTCCTCAATTATTCTTTATATTATTTCAGCCCAAACCCATCACCACAGCACAGTATCTCTCAGGATATGCATCACCGTCTTGAGATGATGTCAAGCAGGTAGGTCAAGTTTCTTTTCACCTGTTCTCTCCAATGTTTGATCTATAAACTGTCACTGGCTTTGGTTTCAGTATGATTGTGTGGTGATATTAATATGTGGAAACAGGTGAAAAAACAGGTTAAGAAGAGAAGCGTTTTTTTTGTTAGGAATAGACTTCTAAAGTGTAATTCTTAACATGGCAAAACACAACTGATCTTGGGGATTACCAGTCCGAATTGGATGAAACAGTAACTAAACTACTCACAATGGCTTTGCCCGATTTTTAATTCTTGGTAGATAAGCTGCTTTTTTGCTTGGGCCTATGGAAAGATGTCTTTAAAACAACTAGACAAAAAATCTGGTCACAATGGAAGTGTGACATGAATGACACATTTTACAGTAAAAATAAAAATTGTAAAGACGGGTACAATCTTCATAATTTTTTTTACCTTTTTTAGACTAAATTTCCTCCATTAAATTTAGGTAAGACTAATATTGTGGGATAGTTTTTGCCAAGTGCAGGAAATTCTGTTCAATTTGAAGAAAATCCATACTTTTTGTGGCTGTTACTTTTTCCTCACTTTCTCTTATTTTGTCATAACTGCACAGACCTCTTTCCTCGAAACATTATGTTTTAATTAGGACCAATGATGACTGGTCCAGGAAACATAAAGTATGAATGGTTATTGTAATGTGCTTTTAAAACAGGTGAATAAAACCTTTATGATAGTGTCAATTACAACAGCTTTTGAGTTATTATTGAAGGCAAAGAGAAAGGTTTCAAAATGTTCCAGTATATTTTAATTTACCTGATAAAATTTTGTGCTGTGTTTCAGAATTGCTGAGGTTGAGAGAAGACAAGGCGAGCCGTATGATATGTGAGTAAAAAAAAAAAAAAATATGACGCTAAAATCAAAAGCCTCTCCTCTTGTTGTGCATTTTTGTATGCTTCTCTGCTTGTATTTTATGAAAATGAATGCATGATGCAAGAATTGTTGAGAATGTATTTTCTTGATACCAGTGGCCTGGTGTAAAAATCTTATATTGTTATATAAGTGTCTTGGTCTTTTTTTAATAACTCATGCTTTTGTAAGTGTTGAATGTTTTTAGAGGCTTTTCAAAAATTGGTTTTAAATATCAAGACTGTGATCAATGTTGACTCCAGATTTTCTGTTCTTTGTATGTGATTGATGCAAAAGTTTGAAACTATATTATACTTTGAAAGTCAGGTATACGTGTCACGACCACTAGTGTCATGAAGTAATAAGAAAAAGCAAAGACATGTTTAAAAAACTTTTAAAAAGTAGTGGATATATATGAGAGGTGAGAAATTGGGACCTTTATTGTATAGAATGATTTATAAAGTTTAAATACTGTAAGTTCAAACTGATGCCAGCTGTCGAGGGATTTCAGTCTGCAATGCTGGTATTACTGAATTATACTGTTTATTTTCTCATAGTTTAAATTTTGGTAATTATTCTCTGATAAACCTTTATATTCTGTATTGTTTATGTTTCTTGAAAGCATATGTTGAGACCTTCTCTTTCTCATGTTTTGATTGTAATGAGTATATTGTCATGTGCCACTTAATTTCTTTTTCTACATTGCAACTCTTATACTTCAAAAGGTGCATGGCAATTTAACAAATTTAATATACTAAAACATAATATTTTCCCTTAACCTTTACAGTAATTAATATAAAAAATCCAAAACTACCTAAAAGGTTAAATTTTAGCAAACACTATCATACCTATGAAGGCCAACCACAATTACTGTGTAGCAAAACTTTTGACTTATATTTTGTATACCAATTAAAAAAGGAAAAGTCACTTTTGTAAGGAAATTTGTGCTTTTGAGACTGCAGCTTTGAAGCAAGGAAAAATTAAGTAGATCATGAAAATTGTTACAAAATAATTTTGGAGTTAGAAGGTGAAATTCAAACACAGAAACAAAAGACAAAAAAAAAGACAATCTTCCTCTAATGCTACGCTTACAGGAAGAACAAGACCATTGCACAGGTAGAGCTACTGACGGCTGATCAATCGAAGTCAAGGTATGGATTCTATGGTCATAAAAAGCTTGACAGGACAATTTAAACAGTCATAAATTTTATAAACATATATAAGTTTATTATGAAATGGTCCTCTTTTATGAGCTAATATTCAAGCCTGCCTGATTCCAAAGTAAATTTTAGAAGAAATTCATTTTAAACAGGGAAAGTAAAGCCTTAGGAGTAGTTTTCATTTTCAGGCTTCCAGATTGTTGTCTATAAACATTTAATTCTTTGATTTTAGGTAAAAAATCATCTATATTCTTTTCTCTGAATTGTATACATTATTTATGAGTAATTGCCAAAAGGTGGACCCATATTTGTATCTCTCTCTCTCTCTCTCTCTCTCTCTCTCTCTCTCTCTCTCTCTCTCTCTCTCTCTCTCTCTCTCTCTCTCTCTCTCTTTAAACTATGTTTTGAAAAAAAAGAATCACTAATAACAAAAAATCAAAGGGATGGTTGCAAATCAGCGAGGTTTAATTCATATAAAATTAGATATTTGAAAAAATATTGGCCTGTGTCTCTTTACTTTGTTGGGAATGAATTCAAAGTGTTGGTGAATAACCATTTTTTTTGTGTTATCATAGTTAATTGAAAGTTGTTTTGTGTATTTAATTAGCAATGTTACATACGAAACTGATTTTTAAAAGTGAAGCATTACTTTGATGCCACTCACAAACTAAAAATTTTTTGCTTTGGTGAGTTCAGTCTGTCAAAAATAACAATTATGACAAATCACATTTTGGCAAATCCTCATCTTTCTTCTTCTTCTTCTTCTTTTTATTTTACTCTCAATAGAACTGCACGCATGTAGCAAATCCATGATTTTATTTTATGTGCAATTAATTGATTTGCTCTAAGCCTAGCTTGCTGTAATTGTTATTTTTTATTTGATTGATTTTTTTTTCCTCGAAAGAAATTGATTGGATTTGCTCAAACCTATAATATTCAAAGTGTTATTGAAACTTTTTTCTGTAAAAACTCAGTATAGCTTTGTACTATTTCTTTATATTCTTTACTTTTTTTTTCTTAACCCTGTAGCAACTCCACAAGTGAAGAACATTCCCTTATCCAAAAGCACTCAGCATCATTAGCTAGATCCAAAGATGTAAAAAGGTAGTCTTTTTACAAACCATTTTTAAAAATTCACTTTATTTTAATGAAATATTTCAATCCTAGATTATTTTAGGCTGCTTCATAATAATTTAATGGCTCGCTTGCTTTGCCATGGGCTGATATTGAAGGGAAACCACTCAAGTAAATTTGTGGAGGAAAGTGCCTAAAAAAGTCATGTGTAGACCTATAATTATTCAGATTTCAAGTTTTGTTGCTTGTAAATATTTAATGCTCTCATTTGAAATCTTATAGACATACATGCATTAAAAAAAAAAAAAAAATGAATACATACATATATTTGTATATAATTTTTGTAACTGAATTTTCAGAGAGAAAGAAAAGTATGAACCATTTTATATTATTTGCAATATTGAAGCTTACATAAGTTTCTTTATAAATTCACATCATTTAGAATCTTTGATAAATGAGGTTTCTGTAAATCTATGTCATATGAATCAATGCTAAAACTAAAGAGTTGTGAGTCATTCAATTTCAGCACTTTTTATTTTCCCCTCTTGTATCCTTAAATTTTTTTAAGCTTTATATTTCTGATCATTAACTATTGTATTACCCGTTGTTATACATCTGTAAGCATTAACCCTTGCTTTACTTGCCTGCTTATGTAATATTGCACGTCACTTTTGTTTTTGTTTTGCGTGTGTGTATTTGATCTGCCAACAGTCCAGCTGAAGAGCACTCTCTAATCCAAAATCATTCTGCAACACTTGTTTCAAAAACAAGGTATTCTTGTGTATAAGTTTTGTCTCTGTCTACTTTCACTTATATAATCTTTGATTTAACAATAAGTTATAACCTTTGCTTTTTATTTTAAATTCAATACGCCTACTTTCTTTATAATTGGTTTTTCTTTTTTTTTCCTCTCATCTTTTGAAGTAAACAATTCTCAGTATTATCATTGGAGCACTTTTGTTTTTCTTTAAGTGATATTTCCTCATAACTATTATTGTCAGAAGGTTGCAAAGTTATCAGAGTGTTTGAGAAATAAAAGTAAGTACCAGGTGAAAAGATTAAGTGCACTAACTTGTTCAAAGTAAGCAAACTAGTATTGTATTTAAAGTTTTTGAGCTTAAGAATTTTTATACATATGTTGCTGCCACTCGGCTGCTGCAGTATATTGAATCTTCTTAAGTCAGTTATGTTTTGCTTTGTTGCTGTTGTTAAATTTTCATTTTTTTTTTTTATCTGAAAGTATATTGTATTTATTTTTGACAGAGAGGATGAACACCACTTGATTGCCCAATACTGTATTTAAAGTTTTTGAGCTTAAGAATTTTTATACATATGTTGCTGCCACTCGGCTGCTGCAGTATATTGAATCTTCTTAAGTCAGTTATGTTTTGCTTTGTTGCTGTTGTTAAATTTTCATTTTTTTTTATCTGAAAGTATATTGTATTTATTTTTGACAGAGAGGATGAACATCACTTGATTGCCCAATACTGTTCCAGCCTGAATGGTGATCCCTCTTCTCACGCAGTGAGTACGGCCATGTACCCATGAGCTATCAGGGTGATATTTATGATTTAATTTTTGTTGTTGCTGTCATTGTTGTCATTTATCTCTCTCTCTCTCTCTCTCTCTCTCTCTCTCTCTCTCTCTCTCTCTCTCTCTCTCTCTCTCTCTCTGTCTTTCTCTCTATCTCTGTTTCTTTCTCTCTATAGATGTCTACCAGTCTACTTCTTTCTTTGCCGCTCTCTATGAAAAGGTCAACCCAATTTTATATTCTTGTGCTTGAAATTCTCAGATGATATTGTTGATGCACTATGTATCACAGCATTCAATTCACAAATTCCTATGCAGTTGTAGTTAAACTTTGTGTGATATGAATATATTATATCAGGATGGTCAATGCCCCTTTTAATTTAGTCTTGAATCAACAGAATAAAGGTGGAAGGGTTTTTTTGTGTGTGTTTTTAATACCTATATTTATCTGAATCTTTGTTTAAAGTGCTGACCAATACAATTTTTCTAATTTTCCAGGTGGAAAGGATAAACTGTAAAATTGTCAAAGTTCTTAGGCTATAGAAAACTTCTTTTTTACTTCTGAGTTGAATTTAATCATAAATTATGGGGTTTTCTTTTTTTATAATAGAAAGATATTGATACAGGATTTTGAGGAATCTGCTTTATTTTTTCTGCCCTTAGGCGAAATTATAACTAAATTCTTGCTTTTTTAAATTCCACATAATTAATTAATATAGCTATATATTACTTGTGATGCAGCCTGGATAAATCAGGCATTTTGGATATACTGAGATGTAAGCATGAAGGCATATTTTTTTTATTTGTAAATGAAACAAACCTCACGTCTCTATCCCAAACAAGTCAATAGGCATGTTTTAGTCAGAAGACTGCAATTTAGAGTAATTAAAGATTCTTGAAATGCTGTTGGACAAAAGAGCTCACAGTAATTTGTACCTGTGTTACACTTGTTATCTCTCACATTGTCTCTCCATGCTTCCTTTTGTGTGAATCCCATATAATGATTTTACGATATATTCTCAGCTCAAAAGCCCAATGCAGATAATGATGGCGGTGGATGCAGATCAAAAACAAGAGCTGGAGACAATGATTCGAGATCTCGAGGCCGAGAACAAGTGAGATTGGTTTTTCTTTTTTGTTTACATGCCTTTCTGCTCTAATGTTTCCTATTATGTACACATATAAATATGGCAGTTATCTTTGTAGTGCTAACGTCAGAAAAGGAAACCCATACATATGTGAAGTACACATAATTTTCAGATGCACAGGCTTTAAATTAGTTGGTTGTTTTTTTTTTTTTTTTTTTTTTGGGGGGGGGGGGAAGGCCTATGGTTTGTCCATTATGATATATTTGAAATGTGTGTTTCATTCTAAGCAATTATATATTAGCTGAATTTAAAAAACCCTTGGAGAGCTTGTTTGCAATAGTGCTCAGCATCTTTCTTGGACATGCTTAGAGAATACTATTGTATTGTTGTTGACATTGCACACAGCAATAGCAGTCCTAGTATAGTCGTAATGCCTTATAAAATCAACTTCTCTTTTATTAGGATATTAAAAATGTCAATAAATGGTTTTTTTTTTTATTTTTTTGTCAAAGTCGTCCCCAGCCAACTTTCTGGTATTATATTGTTTCATCCTACCCTGTGCCATAAGGTTTATAATTTTAGCATGACTTTTTAAAAAAAATTTTGTGGCCAGTTTTATTGAATTTCAGATGATCAGATGTGGCATAAACACTTTGAGAAAAGAGATTTCCTTTTTTTATTTAATTCAAATGCTTTTTAGAAAACAACTTGAACGCTCATATTTTTAAAACAGAATCATGATAATATTTTTTTCCCAAATTTTCTCTACAATATCAAAACTAATAGAAGGCAGTTAAAGTCTATATCTATTGTGGTACATTTTCAAAATTCAATTTTCAACTCATTCAGAGGGGTCTTAGAATTTTAACTTTTCAGCTAGCTAAATTTGATCATGTTTCCCCCTTGAATACAACTGAATTCTGGTTATCACTGCCAACCTGGATCCTCAGAACCCTCCAGGCAGAATATGATAGGTTGAGGCAAGCTGCTGCTCAAAGAGCTGAAATTCCAGCACAGATCCTTACACCAGAGGAGGAAGCTGAGGCCAAAACTAAATCTGGAGGCAACACTGAGCACCCACAAAGGTGAAAATCAATTTCTTTTTTCAATCTTCCTTAAATTTATTTTAATAATTGTACTCTCAATCCAGAAGTAGATAATGTAATTGATTATTTTAGTGCACAAACTGCATTATTTTTTGTTTTAACTTTTGTAAAGAATCAAAGTTGTGAATAAAATGGTAATGTTTTTAAGGTAGTTTTTTGTTTTTTTTTTGTTTTTTTTTGTCGTCCTTTTCCATTTAAGTCTTGCACATTTTTTTTTTTTGTTGTTGTTGTTAATTCCATTGGTGTAGTGCAGCTACAAATAATTGGATGTTCTGCAGCAAAAAGAGCTTTGAGATTTAGCTTAAATGCATTATGGAATTTAAACAATCTTAAATTCTATTATTGTTTCCAAACCATTAAGAGAGACTTTTGGCAAAAAACATTAAAAAGAATTATCATAATCATACTAAAAATTGCAAACCGTCTCGCCTCAGAAGATTTTTAATCTTGGGGTAACCATTATTTGGATTGGAATACCTGTTTTAATTTAGAGAATGATTTTCAAACTCTTTTCTGTTTATGCTGTTTTTCCTGAGATCCTCTTGTTTTCTCTAGGTTTTTTATCCTATTCATGCTCATTGATTTCATAAATGCCTCTATATCTATTCTTTTCAATTTTGATTGTTCACTCACCATCAGTCCCTTGGCTTGTCCTGGAACGAAATTTAACCAAAATATGCTTGTCCTATCAATCTCTTTTGTACTGAATTGCAGCACTGAAGAAATGCTGGCTGAGGCCAAACTTCTGCGTCACCATAAAGGCCGCTTAGAAGCTCGCATGAGAGTTCTGGAGGACCACAATCAACAGCTAGAGGCTCAGCTTGCCAGGCTAAGGCAGCTTTTAGATCAGGTGTGATAATCTTTTTTTCATTGATATCTGGCCTATCATATTTATTTAATACATCTGTGCTCACTTAACTTCCTTAACTGTATGCTCTCTTCCCAAGTCTTTTTGTCTTTCATATTGTTATAATTATCGATTCCTGTCTCTCTTTTTTTTTCATTGACTTTGCTTTGTTGTTTTGCTAAATGAACCATCCACTATGTTTGACTGTCTTGCATCAGTTAGACTAGATATTTTCTTTGCTTTTACAACTCTTTATGGAAATGTATGCTTTGTGTCACCAGCATTTGCTTCACCTTATTTTTCTTGACATAATCTTAATCTAAACATCTTACAAAGCTTTTGTTGCTAAGGTTCTATATGGTATATCGTGTGGTCCAGATATGAAAGGAAGTACTGATAGTATGAGAATGTCGATATAGATCCCTGCAAAATTAATTTATATCCATATAGGTGGTGTTTACATGAATAGAGTGCACTGTAGAATTCACTTTCAGGAGAAGATAAAATCTAATACACAGAATCTCATGACTTTATTTTAAGATTACATTATAGGATTAGGTCATAATATTGCAATCATTTCTTATTCTTTGAGTTCTCCTGCATTTTATGTGTATAGAATTACCTTTTTTTTTCTTCTAGCTTTTTTCAGAATGCATTTCTTTTTTTTTTTTTTTTCTTCTAGCCTCAAGCTGACCGCAGCTTTCTCTCCATTGAATCTTCACGCACGACACCAATGACAACTCCCTCATCATCTCAAAGCTCACTCCCTACAGGTCCATCACGGTATCGTCTAGCTCCTCAGTTGGTCTCCACCCCTCAGACTAATGGTCATCATTCAACCATACATGGTTTGTCACATATCAGAATCCTTTTTGCTTTTTTTCAAATGAACTCAAAAGTTTCTCTACTTACCTAGAATTGGATAGTATAAAATTTTTGTATATTTTATCTTTATTGTTATCTTTTGCCTTCAATTTTCTTTCTCATATATTGCAGGTATTTGGATAGACATTTCAGTTGTGTGTGTGTTTGGTTGTACTTAATTTGGTCTGGCTGCTTCTAAGTTTTACCACTTCTTGATTCATTTTTACAGGAAAATTTCAATGTAGAAAATGACAAACATTTTTTACTATTAAATGAGCAAATAATGACTTTTCTTTTTAACAAAGCTGAAATAATAAATGTTCACAAAAATCAGATGGGACATAGCTCTAACTTCCATCCATGAAAAGTTAACTCTTTCAAGACAGAATATTTTTTGGTTGCAGACGGAATTCATGCCCAAGAAAAAGGAAAAGAGAGACCCATCAGCACTGATATATCGGCATATGTCGCAAAGAGTTAACAGAATAGAGTTAAAGGAAAAGTCACTGTTTGAATTGTGTGCAAAATGCAACTTGTGACTCATTTCGTCTCAAGATTTCTTATCATAAAGTTGTATTCTAAGGGTCACTTTCACTTTTTATTTCATGGCAGATGATCCTGACTTAAGTGGTATCAGTCCAGAAGTAAACAGTCCACCACATTACAGTATTGTCAAAGCACGAGGTAAACATTTAGTAGTATACTAAGAAGAGTTGATTATTTATGTGTATATTTGGGGGCACTCATATATCTTGCATGGCAGAAATGAGTAACATACAGAGCGCCTTGGCTATAGCAGGATGAATGGACCATTTATAGCCATATTCTTTATATAAGGAATATATAATATTTTTTTTTTTAAGATATTACCCAAGTGGCTCTTCATAACATGTGAATGTATAATAAATGTAAAATATTAAAGGAGTACCATCCTTTGCAAATAAATTATTTGCATCAATTGATCACTTGGTTTTTTATGTAAACAGAAAACGAGAATATAAGGGAAAGAGTGCGTTCAGCAAACAAATTATTGGCATATTAAACAAAATATAAGAAATTTTGCGTTATTCTGAATGTGGGTTACAACTGTTCTTTTACACAGCCATTGAAAGTAATTAATTTTTTACATTGCGTTTTAAAGGTAATAAAAAGGGCATTAAAGACATCTCCTTTATGGCAATCATTCTATTATAGGCAAGGCTATTATAAATGGGCTGATGTGTGTGTGTCATGGTTTTAAAAATACGTACATATATTTATGGACAATTTTGCTTGTGTTTATGAGTTAGAGTCAACATTTCTGTTTTGTTCTTCTTTAGTTGCATTAGTTCTCATTAGTACCATGCAATATGTTTGAGAAATGAGTGAAACATGAGATATCAATAATATTATAAATCTAATAGAAAATATGAAAGAATAGTCTTTACCACGACCATGTGGCAAGTTTGAAACATAAGAGAGTTAAATTTCTCAGGATTTCAAATCAGTAAGCTTATAATCTACTTTAATAAACTTTAATTCTTATGTTTCTATGAGCCTTGCACTTCGCTCTTTTTTCACTTGTCACAGTCATGCCAAGCTTTAGAGGGTCTCATGAAAAATCTTATGTCACCAGGCTTGGCTCAGAATTTCATAATATGAGCTGCATAGCAATAATAATTAGGATCGGCTAAACATCTTAATTTGATAGGTTATACTTTAACTTTTATACAAGTACAATCATTAAAATTATTATCATGGAAAAGAAGATATGAAAGCATTGTGGTACCAATGCTTTCATTTTGGTGCATCTTTTGATTATTTAGCTTATATAGAAACACTATGGCAACCAAAAAGTTATCACATAAAGCAAGTCCTCAGAGGGACTTTTTAAAAAAATATTTAGATTATATTTTTTTTCCTCCTATGGTTTTTTTTGCTTGTATTTGTCATTGCATTGCACCTGCTACATTTTTTTTTCGGGGGGGG
>BLXT01000512.1:178885-189654 GCA_019648995.1 Plakobranchus ocellatus | reverse complement strand
CCCCCCCCCTTTCTCTCTCTCTTTCTCTCTTTGTCTCTTTTTCTCTCTCTCCTCCCTCTTCCCTATTCTCTCCCTTTCTCTCTCTCTCTCTTCCCTTTCCTTCACTCTCTCCCTCTATCTCTTTCTTTTTCTATCTCTCCCTCTCCACTTTCTCTCTCTCTTTCTCTCTCGCTTTCTCTCTCTCTCTGCCTCTTACTCTCTCTCTCTCTCTCTTCCCTCTCCTTCACTCTCTGCCTCTATCTCTCTCTCTCTCTGTCTCTTCCTCTCCCACTCGCTCTCTTTTTCTCTCTCGCTGTCTCTCTCTCTCTCTCTCTCTCTCTCTCTCTCTCTCTCTCTTGAAAAAGGGGCCAAATTTGTTTAATAAATTCTTTGATGCAGGTTGAATTGAGGTATTGAAAATTAATTTGCTTGCAAGAAATGCACATGGCCAGGAGAGCTGGACAAGACCTTATGACATTGGGACTCGCTTCAATTCTCCGTTCACGCACAAAAATTCTACATCACTCAAATGCCGGAATTAAGTCGTGTAAGTGACAGCGCACTCTGGGGGCAGCAGTTTGGGCTTCCAACGGTGCAACAACCAACATGTTTGGAAACGCTATAATTTTTTTACTAACAGCGCACACTATGTTGGCTACGACACCGACACGTGAGAGGTTTTGCAGCCAGGGATTACTCAATTGACTCTGTCGGATAAGGGAAAGGGGGGTGCCATTACGTGACCACGCATAATTCTACTGACCGTTGCCGCGCGAACCACGAGGCCAGTCTTGTTACGCAAATTATCAGGCTAACTTGTCGGTGGGTAGCGCACAGTAACTTCGACATCAGTCTGTCAAGTTAGCCATGACATGTCGCGTCGCTTTTAGTGTGGGTCTACGCTAAGTATCATAAAGACAAAAGTGTATACAAGAGGAACACCCTTTTGTTCCTTATATAGACAAAATGAAACATGGATGAATATTTCGTTCCTAATTTTTGTATTTGCAATGGGAGTGAAATTATAAACGAATGTCTAAATCATCTATTATGTATTTTCTTATTTCTAATACAAGGTCTTTGGCCACAATCAAAATTAGAAGATGATTTTCTTTTCGGAAAAGAAATACTTGGCCCAAATAGCAGAAAACGGGGGCCAAATTTCTCGCTGTTTCCCAGTGGCATTGCCAGATTAGTTTACTTAGATCTATATCTCTTCAACCCTCAAGATCTCGATGCCTCAATCTTTTTTGTTTGTTTATTTGTTTTTATACTCTTTTCTGCTTATCTTTAAGCAGTGGGTTTTTTTTTCTTATATTAATCTAAAGCCAAATCTGAACCTAAAAAAGAATTTTAACATTCCAAATTCTTTTCGGATACCTTTATTGCAATAGAGATAAAAATCTACTTCTTAAAGTTTGGCTCTGTGCTGTCTATTGTTGTGCGGTTGCCAGATCTATGGTAAGCATCGTCGACCATTGTTCTCTAGCCAATCCCTTATTTTAGGAAAGGATGTTATAAAAGTGTGAATAAGACTAAAAGTGAGAAGGAAATCTTTCTGATAAACTGAGAAAAGAAATAAAAAATGAAAAATGTGGCCCTATTTTGCCACATATCTTTGTCAAGAATACCCAAAGAATGACTTTCAGTTTTAAAAATTTACTCAAAACTCAAACCCGTTCGTTCATGCCCTGACACTAAACTACTCTACGGTTAATAAAAAAAAAATATTATCACACGCTTAATTATTAATATTTATCGGGCTTAATTTCTTGGAAGAATAATCAGAGGAATGTCAATAAGAACTACACTGAGAATTAATGTTCGCGCTATTCGCCTAAGTACTTTATAGATTCTCGGTTCCTTTCGTCACGAAGTTCGAAAGTCTCTGTGAATGCTGTGACATAATTATTATAAATTCTTATCTTGGCAAGGCTGCCCAGTAATGTGAATGATTGTAATCTCTATTTTGTAATTGCCCACAAATTTTAACACAAGATAAAAGATGCTGTGGATGTCTTTTTGCTTCTCTTTGAAGGTTTGTGGAAACTTTGGCATGTACATTGAGTTGATAGTTCATTTTAAGTAACCATGCTTGGAATCAACTGTTTTATCATCTTCTTTGGTTTAGTTTTGCTGGTTTCCTCAGATCCACTTATTATTACTGACTGTGGTAAGCCCATAATTATGCTTTTTAATGTCTTTTTTTTATATTACCCTCACAAAAGATACCGCTGGTATCCATGCACGCTTGGTGGAGTCTTTTACGTCAACCATGTGACAATGCGTACCACAACAAAAGCCTCTATCTCTCTGTCTCTCATGTTATTATAAAAGGAGTGTGTTTCATTTGCTCCGCGTAGTAGTAGAAGTAGTAGTAGTAGTAGTAGTAGTAGTAGTAGTAGTAGTAGTAGTAGTAGTAGTAGTAGTAGTAGTAGTAGTAGTGGTAGCAGTTTCTCACATCTATTTTTGTTCTTTTACGTTATAACCAATGCTATTTTTTCATATATGCCCACATTTTAGATATTTATGTATTTTGCAGTACTCTAGTGCACCATCTTTTCACCTTCATTCCACAACCATCCCACATCTTCTTTTATCGCCTTCTCTCCCTTCCCCAGGAACGGAAGATGATATTTTCGAAATAAAAAGCATAAGTGTGAAGCCACAGGAAATACCTATCCCTGGAGATGTTACCGTGTCCGTAGACGTTGAAATCTACAGAGATCTCGTGGGTGCTCAACTGGACCTAGAGGTTTACATTCAGACATACCTTGGATTTTTCTGGACCAGTGTGCCCTGCATTGGTGATGTGGGCAGCTGGTAAGCTTTTTTTTTTTTATTTTTCTCCGACGATAACGATGGTTTGGCTGCAAAATTAGATAGGCATCTTAGATTTTATTCTATGATTAATGCAACATAATTTACTTAAGCTTTTGTAAAGTATTCAGATATTGTAGTTTTTATTGTAGGCTTCCAATGTTAGAGGTATTTTCATTCATTACCATAAGAGGTCAAAATTATAGGAAATTAATATAATTTAGAAGCTATTAAAATGGCAAATGTGAGTAGCAACGTGTATCAATAATTTTTTATAGGGCCTATTAGTTGATTTAGGCGTCCTTTTGAAATTTATATACTTTTTACCGTTGCTTTAAATGCTGTAGCACAGGCAAAAGTTATAAAAAAGTTATAATAAAATGGAGCATCATCCTTCTTACTTAAAGAAAATTAGGAAAAAAGGTGCAGTATAATTAAGTCCATAAAATTAGGAAAAAAGGTGCAGTATAATTAAGTCCATAAAATTGGCCTACTTTTCATTTTTTTATGCTAGAAAAAAGTTTGTTTTATCTTTTTGTTGTTGTTGTTGTTGTTGTTGCTCAAATTATGACCTCTTTTTAAAGCCACATACACCACACACGTGTGTTTCTTCTCTAAACTATTATGTGTTATATCCATTACCCACTTCTCATCTCCAGCACATACGACGGATGCAAGCTTCTGGACAACTTCAACGCGACAGGCTGTCCACCGCAGCTGGCAAACCACAACATACCATGCACCTGTGACACTATCAAGGCAGGCAAATACTCCTTGCCTAGCGAGAAGATTTCCATTCCTGCCATGTCCGGTCTGTGGTCATGGCTCGCGACGGTCAGTTTTATGCATTCTTTCATAACATAATTTTTCTATAAACTAATGTCTTTGAAGATTAGTTATGTTGAGTGACGAATTTTTGGAGAAAGTTGAGCCCCGAATAAAACAATGGGGTAAAAAAGGCAAATTGCTTCAGACACCTTTTGAGAAAGGTTCGCTTTCCAATTTTTTAACGTAAATAAACCTCTTGAGAAATCGAAACTTGGAATAAAATGCTGATATGATGTGAAATGATTTATTTTTATATACATCTTTTTTGTCTGGATGAGGGAATATCCCTTAAGCTATATTAAGCTGGGAAACATATCTCAAAGTAATACAATTTGCCACATACCTGGCTTTTCCATTTTCCATTGTGCATTTCTTGAGCTAACAGATACAGCTAAGGTGCAGTGTTTAATGTGAGGCACCTGAACAGGAAATGAAAGCTCGACGAAACTATCATATTCTGAAAAAAAGAGGCAAAAACACATATAAATGTATTTTATGTAAACTGTTTAACCTAGATCTCAATTAAAAATAAAATACTTCAAAATAAAGGCCTGAAATAGCAAGGAGGCATCGTATTAATCTTGATATTAAAAAACGGAAAATGTTATTACTTTTTGGGAATACACATATTCGCTTTCTTTCGCGGAAAACGTTGGAGGCAAAAAGGCTAGTGAACCCGTCATGAGCATGAACTATTCTGTTGGGAATTTGAGCCCTATTATCAATGCCCTAGCCTATAGGAGGCCTGAAAGCCTGACATCACCTTGTTTGTCGACGAGCTGAATTCACAAAAACCGAAACCGGACCTGCTTTTCTTCAATTCTGTGGGTCGCGGTCTTTAATATCAGAGCGTCAAAGACCTACCATGAAGACAAGATTATTAAGGACTAGATAGCTGAGCACCAGAAGTGACTATATCCACTTTTGGTCGAAATGGAGTTATTGATAGGGGTAGGGTATTTTTAAGCCGCTCTTTCACCATTGTGAATATCTAAGCCATAGCTTTACTCGTTTTCGAGATATTAACGTTTCTTTTTTGACCATCTCCAATTTTTTCAGAACGGTTCAAGCAAAAAATGACTATGCCCCTTTAGTCAACTCTTGCACTAAATGATTCAGCGCAAGAAATGACTAAGTGGATCTAGTCAGTTCTTGAACATACGAGTTTTGGACTGTCGTTAAAAAATTGTGTCTATATTGGAGATAGTCATTTCTCTCCCGAAGTAATTTCCCTATCAACGCAATTTTTGCGTGTATTCGAATATTATCCCCTGTTTACTCTGCAAAAACAATGGTGCCGAAGCGGGCAGCGCAGCGCTCCTCTGGAACTGGTAAGATTTATTTATCACATTTAAATGGCTATCCTAGACCTTGAAACTCATATTATTTAATGAAAATGAATAGTGGATGTGTTTTATGCTTGCTTGGTTTTTTTACAACATGTTTTAAGGTCGAAAAAATTGCAATCTAAGTGTTGATGTAGATCTATAAACTTTGCTGTGATATTCAGAGAAAAAAACAAAATAAAACGAAAGGAGACAAAGTAGAATGAAGTCGAAGAAAAATTACAGGAAATACATATATGTAGTTTTCTCCACAGCCTTTTCACCCTTATGCCATTAATAGAATGATATAAAAATAAAAAAAACTACACCATAATCAAAAAAGGAATGTTATTGCTTTAAACTTGTGCCCCTCATCTGCCACGGACTTTGTTAACTTTGGAAGTGAATGGCACGCTGAAAACTCCCAAACGCCAGAGGAAGAGAAAACAGGGGAAGCTTTATTTCCACATCAAGCGTGAACGGGAAGGCGCTCTTGGCCAATGTTAATATAAAATATCTAAAACAATCTTTTTTTTTTTTTTTCCTAAACGATTGTTCTTCAAGAGAAACTAGAACATACGTTGATACTTCTTTTTTGTAACGACTAAATTCTGATAGGAGGTAGATATGCTGTGTTAATATCGGTGACTTTTAGCGCTTAATCATTGTTATCTTCAAATGCTTATATTTTCAGGGTTCTCTCTGCATTTGACTCTGACACAAACCTTTCGGATTAGGGTTCTCTTTGTGATATTGACGACAGCTTTTAAGATCTCACTTATGAAACAGAAAAGAATCCAGATGACATTGAGTGCAAGAAAAATATAAAAAGATGGAAAAATTCCGTGAAAAGATCTATATGAGCACTCTCAATTATGAAACAGAAACAAGAAATGGAAGTGGATCTAAGTCAAACTTTAGCAAATACGGAAACCATGAGCAGTCATCCACTGCAAATGGACCCTGACTCGGATAAATCGAAAGGTACGCGAAAATAGTAACGCAATGAAGTAGGGTGGAGAAAAATTCGAGAAAATCCTTAAACACTAAAGGCATGGAACGCACACTGGAAAAACAAAAGATAAAAAGCAGCCATTAAAGATAGATTGCAGCAAAGGCAGATATAATTGCGCAACTAAATTCACTAAAGATGATAGGATGAGGTTGAACAAAGAGTATTCGGCCATTGAAAAGTTCAGCATGAAAAAATAGTATATTCTTAGAAATGTCCAAATCAAACAGTTTAGTGTATTCAAGCAGATGAAAAATCAGAGGAAAAGGAAACAGTCCTGGTCAAAAGCATACTATTATTTTGCAACTGAATGGACGAGAGAGCGTGTATGCAAATCGTTTTTCCTCACCACTCCCATATACTGCCAAGTCTACAGAGGAGTTCAACCTGTCCTTGTTTAAACCGACAAAAGACATCTATGCTTTCTGTCACAGATTTAAACAACTAGCACTTCAAGAAATAGAAAAGATAAAGGAAGAGCGAGCATGCTGCTCATTTCAAGAGGCACGGAGATGCAATGATGGCTGAAGAGAGCAATAAAGAGCGAGCCAATGAGGAAGGCAATGGTATGACTGCTTACGAAGTGTAGTCCAACTCCCCTTGAGCAACGTTTCCCTTACACATTACTCCAGAAAACTTAGTGTTTTCCACCAAATTTTTGGGAAGAAAAACCTAACTATGTGTTTTGCTATTGCTCGACAGAGATAGATGGGAAGAGGAGGAGCATCGATATAGCCTCATGCCTGCAAAAATAGCTGGTACATTTGCCCCCATCGATTGCCGAAGTGTCACTATTTTCTGACACCTTCGGGATGAAACAGAAATCAGTAGAGGTCGCCATGATTTTTCGCTTTGAACGACAGCAAGAATATAAAAGTCTACACACATAACTTCCTGGTTATCGGTCACGCTGTGATGGAGGTAGACGGCATGCATGCAGCCGTTGGACGAGAGAAGAAATCATTGATATCTTCACAACAAATGACTGGAAAACCATTTCCTTAAGTTCTCGGAGAAAAAATCCATACAAAGTAACCCTCAAGAACCATACTCAGTGTGCTGATTTCAAACTGGTTTCTGACAAACTCTAAAAAAAATCGGAACAAAGATGGAAATGGAGACACTATCAACTAGTTGCTTGTTAAATCATTTCAGTATCGGTATCGATACCCTATATGTATAGGGTATGGATTTGGCGAGCAGTTCAAACAAATGAAACTAAGTGAACGGGGAAAACATCATTCAGTTGAGGAGCTTACTTTGAATCAAGTTTACAATCAGAACTTCAAATTTCCCAGGAACAAAGTCAGACTTGCTGGAACTTTGTAAGAAGCTTGTCATTCCTAAAAAAATATCATGCTTGGTTTGCCAACCTTCTATGCTGACATACATCGAGAGATAATGCACCAGAACCCGCAGCTGAAGACGAGGTGCAGACAGCATGAATAAGGATGCCAGCAAGAAATTTGACATGTTTGCCTTCGATTTGGGCTTCAGGGAATCTTTTATGTGAAATCATTATTGTTTGAGCTACAATGTGCCTTTTTTTCAGTTCAATTGAGTACGTGGATTTGTAATGTGCATTTTGGTGGTTACTTCTTTCAGATGACGATCTTTATGGATTATTTTATTTTTTTTATCCCATCTAAGACACATACTGTTTATCTTTGACATGATTTTATCTATAGTTAACACTAATAGATGATGTTCTGTTTATGCATGGCATGCCTGATTGCAAAGTTTATGATTAATGCATTTCACTGTGTTTATATCTCTAATGCTTACCACGTTTCGGGCATGAATTCATTGTGAAGTATTTGGATTATGCTCTAGGTCCAAATTGCTAAACAGCGTCAACTTGGCATTTGATGCATACGATGTTAATATCAATGAGAATAAAGTTTAAGTTTTCATTATATTTCCCTTGTGTCAAGTGAATCATCCTACTGTTCTCCCTTTGCGCCTGCTAATGTCCTTCTCACGCACTTTAATATTGTTAAATAAAATGGAAATGAATGCGCGAAACATGGTTTCTTGTTTATGTTTTGTCGTATGTGACCAAAAATTAGAAAGTTTTATTAGAAACAAAAAAAATCATGCATGCTTATTGTAAAAAATTGGTCCAAAAAATGTCTATATCCGCACAAAACGATTGTGCATCAGCCTGCATATCGCAAAATGTGTTGTGCAAGAAGTGACTATATCGAGAAAAGTGATTATGTACGACAGCCTCTTGAAAAAGAGGTTGTGCAAGAAATGAATATTTTTTTTGCCACTTTATTCAATAACGGCAAGCAAGAGGTTGAATCTGACTGCTTAATCTTGTCCAGCTTGTAGAAAAAATATAACAATCCAAAAGGATTTGATGAAATCTTATCAAATGAAATTGTTATGGCAATTTCAAGATCATAAGAAATTCAAACTCGGTTTTCTCTAAACTATGAAAAGTGGAGATAGTCTCTTCTAGCATTCAGCCATCAACTGGTGTCTTTACATTTAGTCTTACATTTTCTTCATCTGCATTTTCCTTATCTTTAAATAAAAACCAAGAACGTTTCATTTGCAAGATGTCTTTGATTTAAGGCATTTAAATTACTTCATTTAAGACATGAAAATTACTGTAAAAAAAAGAATCCGAACAATTAAAAGTAAACACACGTGAAGATCCTGGTCCGAGATTTCATGGCAGTCTTCATTCTAATTACAGTACTAACTTTTGTCTCCTCCACTCTCTCTCTCTCTCTCTCTCTCTCTCTCTCTCTCTCTCTCCTTCTTTCTTTCTCTCTCTCTCTCTCTCTCTCTCTCTCTCGCTCGCTCTCTCTCTGAGCGTGAGTTTCTGACACAGTTGTAGTCTCAACAAAAACCTTTCAAATTCAAGTTGAGCATGATTAAGGCATAAATCTTCTACTGTTAAATGCCACACTCTCCAGCGCTCTTTGTCAATTTATTTCTAATGTATTGCAACTTTAACTGATTTTTCCCTTAAAGGGCGACTACAAAGCGGACTTGAAACTGCTGGACAGAACAACAAACAAGCATGTGGGATGTCTTCACGTGGAAGTAACCATAGTGGATCCTACAGCTTGCTCAGGATTTCTCTGCAGTATTTTTGGCGGGAAATGAGACAATAGCACCTGAAAAGTGAAAGGCCAGAACCAAAAGTTATGATTTTATTAATAACAATGATATGAGAAAACTGCGCTGTTGAGTACAACAGATTACTTTCCCATTTTTCCAAAAGGTTTAATTTATTACATTGCAGAACATTTTATTGATTAAAACTGACCCAAAACCATCTTGTCTTGGTATTTTTTTTTTCTTTTAAGATTAATGTGTATCGTAATGAATAAGGAAAGTGATTTCTTTAAGGCTTATGAAACTAATGCATAATCTGTACACCGAATGTGTTGTCACACAAACATAATATGTAAAGCAGCTTAGATAAATAATGTGCACAAGTCGTCTTGAAGTGAGGCAAGAGCTAAGTGTATAAGCTTCTAATTTAATTTTTTTACAGCAAAAAAAAAATTTTTTGTCGATATGAAATACTACTAGCAGATAGATGTTAGTGAGTTTAAGGTTGCATGTTTATTCCTTTTTGAGGCCAATGCAAATTGTCAAAACACTTTAAGACAGAAGTATGCACTTGAGTCAAATTTATCCTGGTTGTCTCACACGTATTTTTTTCTTTTTAGTACTCACTTAGCTTTGTACCATTTCTAGATTTTCAACCTTGCTTTAATATTCTGTTTCAATCAATTGGAAAAAAAATGCTTTAAAAGCAGCAGATACCAACTGATAGTTGCAGTTAATTAAATAGATTTTTTTTTTCAGAAAGGTACATTTTCTCTCAGATCTAGACAACAATATCTTAACATTATTCACGCCATAAATTTATGAGACATCATTAAATTAGTAAAATTTAACAAATGGTTCATAGGTAAAATACAACTTGCCCGAGTCTTTTAAAATGTTTTTCAACTTTGGCATGGGGCATAACTAAGCAAATTGTAAACCATGCCGTAATCATACAATATTTCCAAGGGGAAAATATAATAGGCGCAGATTATTAGTAGGCCGACTTTGGTTAAGTTTTCATTTACTGATGATTAGAAAACTATCTTATAATTGCGATTTTCACACCTTTTTTCTTTTTTCCTTTTTGTGTAAAAAAAAAAAAAAAAGAAGGATTTCTAATTGATAAAATTAATTGAGGAAACAATGTATTTGGCAATCCAAAGTAGTAATTCATTTTATTGTAAAAATTAATTTTATTCTCATTTAAATAGAAGCGCATACTTTATCATCAAATTTACACATTTGTTTTTGATATTAATTTAGGCTGAAGAAAATATAGAAGTTGAAAAAAAACTTGAGATCAATTTGTGACAGACACGCTTTAGGGTGCAAGCAAAAGACCATATTAGTCGCCAGGAGGTATAGTGAGAGTGGGTGCGGTTAGAATAATTTACGTATAAGATACATGAGTCACAAATCTATTCACATCTAGCTTTCTTCAGCTCCCAATGCTCTGTGAAGGAAGCCCATATGCCACTCATTAAAAAAAAGTCAAGTCGCCATCACAGCAGAGATAATGGCTACAATTGTGTGATCAGAAAAAAAAATGGTTTGACGAAAACATCAGTATCGAACACATGAGCTAGCACTGTGTAAAATATTGATTCACATTATTGGTATTGTTCGATTTAATTCTTTAAAAAAATCAATAAATTCAATCATTGATAATTATACCAAAAATCGGAAATATCTGGAACAAATGGTTTTTTTTTTTTTTTTTTTTTTTT
>BLXT01000512.1:150091-167678 GCA_019648995.1 Plakobranchus ocellatus | reverse complement strand
AAAAAAAAAATAAAAATCCATACTTATTTTTTTAGATAGACAATTTAAAAAATACAATCAAATTTGAGTGGCTGCATCATGAATTTTATATTTTAGGTAACTGAGACGTGCTTAAGAAAAAAAATTGTATGAATGTAGCAGCAGTAATATATATAAAAAGCTATTATTTTTGTGTTTAAATACAGTTTTGTGTCCCATCTTTACTTTATTAGGCAAATTGAAACCTTCCTCCACCCTTTTCCTCACATAAACAGCTTTATTTTTATTCTATTTTTACTCTTTTCGACTTGGTGACCCCAGTGCATACGACGTATGCCAAGTCCTAGACAACAAATTCTGTGTGACAGGCTGTCCACCACTGTTGGCAAATAACGGCATCCCATGCTTATGTGACACTATCAAGGCAGGCAACTACTCGATTTCTAACCAAAGAATTAACATTCCTGCAATTCCAGGTTATTTTTCATGGCTCGCAACGGTCAGTGTTATGCATTGCATAATATTAGATCTTTTTTGTTTGTTTTTGTTTTGTATGTTTTTATAATAACAATAATATACTCATGACTCTGCTGACGAATAGGTTTGCTGAACAGTCAAACTTTGGAAGAGGGATAAATCTTCAAACATTAATTTTAGGAGCTTAGTAACATCAACAGTACATGTAAGACGTTGTCAGCTTATTCATATTGTAAGGCTAATGTAAGAAATTGTGGGAGCTCGACAAAATGGGGATTGATGCTCGTCAATACAGATTGTCTTTCCTTGTAATCCAAAAGAGTGAGTGAGAGAGAGAGAGAGAGAGAGAGAGAGAGAGCTAGTTTGGCTCCGACTCTAAAAGACTTTGTGTTCAATGCATTTGTCCTCATCAGATTAAAATCATGTAGGGCGTTATCCACCCATTTTTTTTCTTTCTCAAGTTTAATTATGCGCTTAATTTTAATCATGGAGGTTTATTTTAAGAGGAGAATGGTTTTAATTTGTTTTGAAATCTTCATTTTATTGCCACTGTCTCGTGACCACCTCTAGACTAGATATAGTTTATATACATCTAGATTAGTCTAGGTAGAGATCTCTCATAATATAAGATATACAACATAGGAGATAAAAAAAACTGATCTTTGAACATTCTTCTTCATTACATAGTTTTAAAACTTTTAATGTAGAAAAACTATCCGGCCATTCCGTTAGAAAACACATCATTTGCTGATTACGACCGCAGGTTACATCATTTTAAACATTCGAAAGGATTTTGCAAAGTCCTTTTATTCTTTATACTGTATTTTACTACCAAAACAAAAACAAAAAAAAAATAAAAACCAAAATCTCGAATAGACCTTCAAACTTTAAAAATTTTTTTAAATTTCTCGTAAACATTTTACAAAATGAGAACAGATCTTTAAATATGTGATTGGTTAAAGAACTGGAAGAACAAACTGAAAACGCACCTGTTCCTGAAAAATCAAGCTCTAGTTGCAGGAAATTTTTAAAATGGCCGGCTTTAAATATAAATAGATTAATAGCTTTAAAAAATTATTTACATATGGAAAGGGAGTAGTCTAGTTACGCGCCCAAAAGTTATTGCCCGGCTCTGACTGAATTAATTTTCTTAACTGGGCAGTGTGCGTGTTGACTTCCTCTGAGAGCTGTATGCATGACTTGTTCATTGCAGGCGCGGATGCATTCTCTGCAAGTCCATTGCAGAAAGATTATCTTTGATGATGATAAAAGAAATGTTGATTCCCAACACCTTTTTCGAATTGAAAATAAAAGATAGTCCCTGCAGCGTCTTTGTGCCAAACGCACTTTATTTTCAAAGTTTTTCATTATCAAGTAATTAATTACTGATAGGGTCTTTAACCTCTCTTATTGTTTTGTTTTGTCGTCAGATGTGTTATTGAGTTAATTAATTTTAAGAATGTTATCAACAATTTTGTCAATTATTCTATCTCTAATCCACTGCAATCATAATCGGTTTTTCTATCACAGGGCTACTACAGAGCGGACTTGAAACTACGAGACAGAACAGCAAACAAGTATGTGGGATGTCTTCACATTGAAGTGACCATAGTATAACCTACCTGTTCAGAAGTTCTGTATCGATAATGTTTTCGCCACTTCACATGCCAGTGACCATTACATGTAACTATTAGAACTATCAGACTTCGCCTTTTGAGGTTTTTACTGTACTGTTAATGTTATACTGTTATTGTATTGCCCCAAACTTACATACATTGTTGTGATTTCGGTAAGATATAGCCAAAACAAAATTAAAAAGATCCAATGATTAACACATTTATGCATGACGTCCAACTAATTGAGCACTAATTTCTTTTGCATCTAGTGCAAAAAATAATAAACAAGAAAACAGATTTAACAATGGTTGGTATTACGAAGGTAACAAGTTTCAGAAAAAAAAACATTCAGCTTATTTGAACAAAGTTTCCTTTATGCTATCGTCAAGTCCTCAACATCGCTATCAGTGTCACATCAGTGTTAAATCTGCTAATTATAAAATGAAGTTTGAATATTTCATCTGACACTTCCCTGAAATGAATTAATCTTTAATTCGGGTCGGAGGAAAACAAGAAAATGTGATAGCAAAAAAAAATGAGACAAAATTTGAAGAGCACTTTTTTAATAATGTACATTTCTTACTTACAAAAGGCCTATTTGGAACAGCGTACGCAATGGTTTTGTTGTTTTTGTCATCGTTGTTTTGTTCTGTTTTCTTTATTGGACACAGTCGATGAGTCACAAAGGACTTGTACATGTAAATGTTTTACTCTTGGCATTAAGAAGAGATCGCGGGATAAAGAGGCTGGATAGAGAGAGAATATAATATTAATAGCTGTAGACCCTTATAATGCACACATGAATTTTAAAATTCAAATTGAAGATTAATAGTAAAGGACATAGAAAGAGAATGTTTAAAGTTTCAAGAAAGCTGTTCCCATGGTAATAGCATCAGTTCAAAGTATTCGAAAAGATGCTGACTGAGTGATTTTCTGGCAAAGTTTCTGAAAAAAGTCTGCAACATATTGCAATTTTGTAAAGGAACAATCTCCCTTCTTTTGTCAAATAAGCCAACAATGGGTCCCCTGAATGTCATATTGTCAATTGGCCAATGTGCCGATTGTTGTCAGCAATTTTCTTTCTATGGCTATATAAATTTAGGTATAGTTTAGTCTCAAAATTGTGTAGTTGTTCGAAATCAGTCATAAAAGAGCACTGTTTAGCCTGAATTTTCAAAGAGAAGGTTCATAGATGAGCTTATCAATTTTTTTAAAAAAATTGTTATCATTTCCATGAATTGATTATTTTGAATCTCTCAAGTCAATCTTGGTGGAATTTTCTCATTTCAGATTCTGAAAAATTGAACAGCTCATGATTTTTGGTTTTATGAGCTGAAAATATGTAACAAAACAAGAGAAAATATTTTTCATAAATTTATGCTTAAAACCACTACATATATGTCACCCACTTGAGTTAATTGAACACGTTACTCTACTCATTTTCTCAGCTTGTATTATTCATTACCCACAAATCTTTTTAGCAGAGCTTAATATTTATTAAAATGACGATTTTCCCGAACACTAGGCAAACTGAACGTAATGGTACTTTAAGGGACCTGTGCTTGTACCCATGCAGTATGAGTACGAGTATGCCGGTGTTATTGAACTCTCTCTCTCTCTCATTTTCTTTATTTAAAAAATGGCATTCGGGAAAATAAAGTCGGAATCTATTTACCCGAATGCGCGGGAAAATAAGGTCTGCCATTATTTATCTAGCAATAAACAGTATTATTTATATCTCAACACTAGTCTGAATCGGTCCAAAATTGCATATCAAACGTTTAAACCATACAGTAGCTGGCAACGTCCTTCGGTGAGCTTTGTAATGTTGAAAACTAGATGTTGATTCTGCACAATGATTGAATATTTCAAATATTTGAAGGAAAAAAAGGAATTTAACGAAGCAAAAAAACATTGTAATGTTAGAATTAGATTCTTGCTTCTCATAAGATTTGTATTCTCAAATCTCCCAAATATGCAAACACTCATTATTTTGGTAGATCAAATAAACATTTAGCCATGATGTAAATTTGAAATTCAAAATTGTATACTCAAATCTCCCAAATATACACACACTCATTATTTATAAATACTTTAGCCTTCATGATGGAAATTTGAAATAAAAAAAAAATGTATTACTTTTTTATCCTTGGTAAGTTTTTCTTCTTATTCATATATCGCCCTGATTCCTTACAACAAATAATTCCAACATAAAAGAATAACAAAGGCAGCCAGATGAGATAATGTTACTTTCAAGATTTGTAGAAATGAAGCTAACCTTTTGTTCCAGCTCGATGCAAAAAATAATGGATAAATATACATTGATACATGTATATATACATATATGATATTTGCCATGCTCTAACCGCATAACTAGAAAAATTTGGAAAAAAAAAAATTTGGTTGTAGATAGCCAGAAATCCTACACGGGGATTCCTTTTGATATGGAGCATAACTTCGTACTCTAAATAGGACATATCATCACGTGCTCTAATCACACGAGGCGAGAATTCCCGCCATCTTTCTGTGTAATCAAGCGAAAAAGCCCAAGATTGAAATTTGTGAACTGACACAACAAATATCACCCAATGAAAAGGTATGTTTTTATGCATTTTAAACAAATTTAATAGATAATCAAGTTTTACTTTATGTTGATCATAGTTTATACAAAAAGAAAATTTTCTTCAAAACGTGTTTTTGTAGAAAATGTCTAGTTACACGCCTAACAAAAGATAAAATTTGTCATTCTAATCGCGTATCTGACATGTGTTCGCTTAGACACGACATGAGGAATGCCAAGTCTGTGCAGGTAGCATTCAGTTACATTATTATACAACAATGTCTTTAGTGTTATTGTGCCAATCATCTTAGTTACTTTTCATTGGACAGGAAATTTTAAAGAAAAGGAAGTGTTATTCACATAGAAAAAAAATACAATTTTTAATAACCCTTTATTGACAGCATCGAATGTTTGATATTAACGCGTTTTACATGTTTCTTCTCTGACATTTTATGCAGTATTGTGTGAATAATGAATGGATTTGAATAATGTCAATACCAAATCCTGAGACTGTGTCAAACATTATCTTCACACAGGCAACTAGCAGCCTACTAATTGAAGAAAGCAGACATTACGTATCCAAATGCTGAATAGAGATGCAGTGGTTACGTGCAGCACCTGCCAAAGTCAACAGGGTGTTTTTCTGCCAGACAGTAGTCTACGTTGATAAGCATGAACCCGTTTAGTCGTAGCTGAAAACTGAGTAATAACAATAGCTAAAGAATAAGAATATGACTGACACAGAACTCTCCAATAACGAGGTCAGGGTATATGAAATTGGATTCTGGTGCAATTCATACATTATGCTTATCACTAGATATGCCCAAAATCTGCCTTGTGGCTGATTTTCTTTGGAAGCCTAAAAAAATTATTCTTTTTTTATCTGAACACTTGCTCCATAAAAAAAAAAACAAAAAAAAACTGAAGCTAATTTAAAAAGTAAAAGTCATTTTAATCCTATTTTCATCTACAAAATATTAAAAAACAAAAACAAAACATAAATATTTTTTTAAAATGCTGTTAATCAAATGAAAATCTGATAAAGAACCAACAGTTGTATCAAAAACTTGTATCTGCAAAGAATACATCTTTAAAAAAATCTATCAAATTTATGATCAAGAAAATCATGATTCAGAAACACATGCATTTTACTCACATGCGTATGCCAAAGTCAACAGATAGTGTTAGGAGACAACCATGAAGATTTCATCCTTACTTTAAAATTGTGGCCCAAACATACAAAATAAGTTTCTGGCAGCAATTTCCCATCACAAATGTAAAGCAAAATGGATGAAATTGGCTAGGGATGCCGAGAAAAACTGTGCGTATCCACTTGTAATATTATGGGTTTTTTTTTTCACTTCTTTCATAGTTTTTCTTTTTTTCCTCTTTTGGACGATCATCAATAGACAGTAAGATCAATCTTATATGCACTGAAAGCAATTAGGGGTTTCCAATGAAGTTGACATTGCAAAATTTCAGGAAACTCTGGCTTTTTAATACAGTTGATCTTTAATAATTTTACGGAATTATAGGTTTCTAATGCAGAGGATACTCCATTGAGTTATGGTAGCTTTCTTAATTTTAATGCAGGGGACACCTCATAAATGGACACAAAATTTGAGACATAAATCTTTCCTTAGCTTTTCCTCTAATTTTATAATGCACCAAAGTAATGAGGTGTGTTAAACTTAAATTAAATAACTCTTAATACAATTAAGGATCTTGACACTGTGACAAGAATACATTAAAAATGAAATAGAAAAAAAATAATTTGTTTTTTAAGCTCATATCTCATCTCTTAAAAATAACTAGATCCAAATTACGCATTATGTACAGTAACATTAAGTGAGAGGGTATGTAATAAAATCAGAATCATATGAAATATTGGTCATTAATCATACAGCTCACTGTATAGTATGATAAGATACCGTGAGAAAGATTCTTAATGTTCTTTAATTTGCTAAATCTAGTGGTATTACATGTATACAATTCAAAACAGCTATCATCAATTAAATCTTAGTTTGCATCAGCCTTTTCAAGCAAATTCGTGTAATAAGTCTTGAGACCAGACACAATGAGTCGAATGTCACAAACCATACATGTTTTGTGGGAAAAAATTATTAAGTGATTTTATTTCATCTTCCAAATGCTTAATTTTAACAATATTTCACATTATTTATAACTTGAGTTACAATCAACATACCTTTTCTGTTTTCTATCACAGCAAGAGTCTCACAATCCAGTTTCAAAGTACATGTATATCACTGGTTTAACATGTTCACAATGTGACTTGCAACTCATATGGACTAACCTAAAGGTATAAGATGTAGCTCTAATGTGATATCTTTACTACCCATAATAAGAAACAGCTTTAAATCATACCAATGACTCTGAATGATGAAGTATGACAAACTAAGTATAATCTGCAGACACAAATGTAACAAAATTAGCTATCAGCACATTATACTATTAGGCAATCAGATGTAAAGCCACCCACAAAAAAAAAAAAAAAATGCGAATGGCACCTTTTTACCACTACTTTTTCATAAACATAGCCAATTTGAAAAAAAAAGATAAGAGAGGCAACATGATGCCATTGTCACAACATAACAGGGGCTGCGGGTGGTGTGTAGCTATTTCGACATCTTTCATAGAATACCTGTAAAAGGAAACACAATCCAAAATACATATATTGCAAGCAATTGTTTTTGGTCAGTTCTTTTTCTCATACATTAAAATCAAATACAGCTGAGTTGGTTAGTTCAAAGCCTTTGTGAAAAAAAGAATGAATTCAAATTATACAAAGCTCCAATCAACCAACTGCAATATAAAAGAGGAAAAAACCTGTTCCAACATTATTTTCTTGCTGGGCTATCATCAATGAAGTTTATTTTTAAAATAGATAGAAAAGTAGAAGTTATAAAGGAAAAAAGAATGGAACTGGCACAAGAAAAGAGAGTCATTCTGCAAATTAATGATTTTTAGGAATCCATGTTTGACATATTCATGTTCAACAGCAAAATTGTATTTAAAGTTACCAACTCAAAATTCATTTGGGATATGGAAAGGGAAAGAAAGGAACAAAACATTCTGTGAATCACAAAAGTATTGAATTTATTTGTGTACAGAGCTTTTTAATTCTACAAAATCCCCAAGTGCTCAAACAATGGTTACCTTTAAAGTTCTATCTTTGAAACCTCTTCAACACTCAACTCCTGTTGCATTAAACGAAGCTGAAATTTAAAAGAAAATACAGATACAATAGTTAAAATAGTGCACACATTAATTTAGCTAATGCACAATTTTCAATAAACATAGCTGAAAGACCAAAACTTGACTGCCACTGGAGTCAATCAACAAAAGTACATGATTTTAGAAATGTAAAAAAAATTTTTTTTTTTACAGTTGTTCTGTGACTCCAAATGTGTAGAAGGAGAGGCAGGTGTAAAAAACTTATTTTAAAACTGTTTCACCCATCATATGTTGAAAACGTAAAAAGGATCTGACAGGATAAGCAAGCTTGACAAGAAGAGAGTTCTGTTAAGAATATTATTAGAAAATATCAATAGCTGGAAAATGAGATATTTAACTTTTAGGCTTTGGGCTTTACTGTCATACTGATTTCATAGAAATTTCCAAATGCAAGTCCTTTATGAATTATTTGCTGCACACTGCAATTATGTAATGCCACATATTTATAAAAGTATGAATCAGTCTAAAATTTTACCTCCTAGTATTACCCACTTTAGTTGAACAATCTGCATCGTATTAAGTTCAAAGCCAAGGATGAGGACTAAACTATGTTTGGGCTTTTGCCCTGATGTGTAGAAATATTGTTTTCTCATTTTCTTTTTTAACCTTTTGAGCCCTGTCCACCGATATACCGTAAACCGGGGGCAAACAAAATGATGCCCATGCCTAGCCACCAGTTTACAGATGAGCATGAACTCCTCTCAGTTTATTTAGAATTATAGCCAATCAGGAGAAACCCTAGCATTTTCACCTTTACTAACATTCAAAAAGCTTGCAAACCAAATGGCATGGATTTAATTTGAGTGTTTCTTTAATTAAAACATGGATATTTTATCAAGGAAAGTGATGCAGAAGAACAAAACGTAGAAGGAAGACCTTGTTTACAGCTAAAGAAGTTATAGATCAAGTCAAGGATTTTTTCTGAGTTAGACTTATGAAAATGATGACGACTACCCTAATAGTGACTTAGAATCTATTTTTGATAATGAATGGGATGATAATGTAGATCTAGGTCTAGATAGGCCTAGACGTAAAGATCTAGAAACAGCTCACGGTGGGCGTGTCCCTTGTGCATCTGGGGAGGCAAACATTGAAGATGAAGGGTGAAAAAACAATTTCAGCCAAATCAGTCATATTTGATGATTCAGGTTGTGGCCCAAGAAGCATTCCTGCTGAAACAACAGAGGCAGTTGATATTGCTAACCAACTTTCGCTACAAAGTTATAGGCAATTATATACCATTGTACTGTGATCATATAAATAATACTGGGGAGGCTAGGATGGAAGAGTTTTAAGCACTGGGGGCTCATGGCTCAAAATTGATGAAATTACCTTTGTCTGCTCCTTCCTTAAACTTTTCAAGGTATTAAAATCATCAGGGTTTGATGCCTTTTCTTGCCTAAGGGTATCCACTTCTTTGCTTGCAATCTCCAGACAGTGCTGAATCGCATTCTTTCGTTGGTCATATGCTATTTGTAACTGTAGATGAATGACAAAACAAAAAAAAAGTGAACTTTAGCAAAATTTTTAATGAAATCTGATTTTGTATAGTTGATTGATATTTTTCACTACCAAAGTTGTGGGCCTCATCACTCGGCTAACTTAGTGGGACTTTCTTTGAAGCCCAGTTGGTGAATGTTACACACATAAATGATTTGTTAACAATACCAACACAAATTCTAAATTCTAACTAATCTACAGACAAACACTAAAAAAGAAAAAAAAAAAGTCTAACAAAGACTGACCTGGCCTAATTTAAACCATTAAACGTTATTGGTGGCAGTGTGGTAGCAAAGATAGATCTAGATCCATATGAAGACGACCTAGCCTAGGTACATAAATAGATCAGAAAATTTGTAACAGAATACAAAAATCTGGATCTTTATCTATGGAAGGCATGTATTAAAACTAAAAGCTATACATTAATGGATATTTTAGATGTTTAATTTAACTTCATCAGGCCTTCTTTTAGATTTACAGTAAGAGACTGAGAGCTCCAATGTTTCATTCAAATGCAATTTGAAATCCAAAAAAGATAAATCCTGAAATAACTTTACAACATCTTACTCCTTGAAAAAGCAGGAAACTCCTTGATCTGATATGATCCACTGGAAGCTCCAGCAATGCTGACCTTAAACGCCAGCACCGGCAGTAATAAAACAAACCAGGAGGCCAATTCCAAACACTTCCTTTATTTTGTGTTCAAACTAAGTGCATCAATTTTCTAAGTTCTTTGGAAGAGTCCTGCAATGTTTGAGACAATATCTGAAAAGCATGAGAACTTATTTCCAGCGTCCATTTTTATGGAAAACGTCTCGGTTGTAGTGATATTATTCAAATATTATCGTTCAGAAAGCAATCCAGATCAACAACGCTAGATTTGCTGGTGGTAGAAGGCAAGATCAACCATTTCGCAATACTTACTACAATTTCTTAGCACTGGGAAACATCTGAAATCATATTATGCATCTCACGGCCATAAAATGAGGTCTATAAGTTTTGGATCCAAAGATAGAGTAAATAAGCATTGGTTCCAATTATTCAGGGTGAGACTGACGGCACGCTTCGGCTCTCCATACATTCTGATAAATAGTCTGAACATTGCATTCAAGCACTCTTGGAATTTTGAATAAAACTGTCGACAATCATTAACATTACACACTTGGAATGAACAACAGTGGCACACAACCAGTTCATCAAGGAATCTTGGTTGGGGAACACAACCACTTTCCTCATGATGATGAGAGGCATGTTCATAGAAGCACATTCCGTTCCCACTGAGAAAGACCAATAACAAAAGCTGCTGCATTTTCACATTCTTTTTAAGGACCAAAAATATGTTTAATGTGGCCAATGGCAATCTCAACACTGTATAAATGCAATATGGATAATGATGATGGGTTGCAGCAGACTTAAAGCAGTTGGGTTTTTTTGCCTTAAAATTTAGAAAGTTTCCTGATGGAAAAAAATACAGTTTTTCAATTTTTTTTTTTAATTTGGCCAAAAATTTTGTAAAAAAATAATTTCTTACTTCTAGAAACATCAGAAATGTTCCACTTAAGTAAAGAAAGTATAAAAACTTAGCCGAAGTTATAATTTGCTGTAGAGTTCATAACTGGCACTCAAGAACCTTGTGACCCTTATACCAAAGTTATTTGCTGTAATCATAACTGGCACTCAAGAGCCTTAAGACCCTCATGATGAAATGTGCCACTTTGAATGGTTGAAAGAAGGTTCTTTATGATGCAGGGTGCAGCTTTGACTGGTTAAAGAGTTAAGTGGATCACTTGATCAAATGATTCGATGATTATCAATGACTCAATTAGAACAGAAACATTGATGTAGACTGTAAGTTGGCCCAATACCAAAAATTTGCCAAGACTGCTGTGATTATTCAGTGTATGATCAAGGTTGGCAATCCAACGGAACAAATACAAATCTATGTAAACAAAAAAAAAAATTGTTATAAATATATAGGTCACATTTCTAAGTTTTTTACCATTTTCTTTAACCTTCTGCCTTTTTTTTTTTTATATTGGTTTCCATTCCAATATGTTTGGGGTGCCAGCTGCCACAAAAATCATGGGATGAAAGATAAATAAAGCACAAAAAATAAATAAAAAAAACGTAATTGCTTTTGATTTTTCTTTTTACTTTTATATTAATAGTGGAGTGAAAGGAATGAGTCTAAGACAGTATTTAAAAATTCCATTCACCAAAATATGTACATGTGCTTATATTTGCTTAAATCTAGAAAATTTTCAGGTTTGTAAATCCTCTTCTTTGCAGGAGCTTGAGTCAACATCACCTCAAGGTGTAACCACCAAGCAATCATTCTGAATAAAGAGAACTGTCTTGATTACATTTGCGAATCCTAGATGTAGATTAAGATTGCTGAGCTATATTTACCTTTTTTCATAGGCCTAGATTCAGGTAAATTTCTTAGACTGATGTTTATGATTCAAAGTTTGAATAGCTTGATCTATTTATATCTTCTTCTGTTCTTAATTTTTTTTACTCTCAGTTTTAAATTCAGGGTCAATCAGTGTACATCCCCTATAAGTTCTTCTGAATTACTTTCCCACATATCAAAAATATTTCAATGAGTCATTAACTTAACCTCAAAGAAAACTTGCCTTCCTTTCATTTTTATAATGTAACCTGGGTTGGCTTACAAAAAAATTTCATTTGTTCAAGATACTGAATTACAATGCTAATGTCATCACTGAAGGTAGACAAGATATTTCTTTTGCATAGAAGATTTTTCAGAACTGATAGTGACTGACTGACTCAAAAACTACCCAAAACAAAAGCTCCCCAAGCAAAGATAATTTTCAGAATTCTTTACTCAAATTTTAGACATTTTAGGACCCAAATAAAATTTTCTGACAATTGTTGGACAAAAATTCTCAAAAGCCTGGTTTTTACCAGATCATGGAAAAGGCTCAGAGAAAAGTGTATTCCCTAGTAACTAGTAATACACAGGAACTTCCCAGTAATTCAAAGTACTCAGTGGTTTAAGACTTTTAAAGTTCTGGTAGATTGCAAGTAATTAATGAATATCCTTGGAGCTGGAACATTTTAACGCTTGCAGAGAGGTTTTGAGTGTTGTAATTTTTGTATATTTTAAAGTTTTTTTTTAAAGTTATTTTTTTAAAGTTTTTTTAAAAAGCTATTTAAAAAGAAACGTGAAAAACGTCCCAAAAATTATATCTCAGAAAAAAAAGGATTCATTTTAGCAGACCTCATCATAAAATCTTTTGCAGACTGAAGAAGCATCAACTTTGCCACGGAAAGACTGCGTAGGAAGGCTGTCATTTAAGGCATGAATTATTCTGTCATCAATGAGCCTCAATTGTCTTAAAGTATCCTGCAAGCAAAAAAGTAAAAACATTAGAAAATAAATAGGATTCACATCTGGATTAAGAGAATATGTAGACTGAGATGCCACTTACATGTACTTACTTATTAAACTAATCCTCTGCTAACTGACTAAAAATGACTATTGACCAAAGTAATTTTTGTGATTAACTTGTATTGGGACCGATCCATTGAGCCACTGAACATCAAAAGACCACTGCAGTTTTGGGCTTGGATTGTCAAAAATGACTTGAAACCAATCAAAATAGGGTGCAATGTCAAATTTTGAACATTTTAAACCATTTACGTATGGAATGAAATGCATTCTTAAGTGATGCATTTTGGGTACTGCACCAATACATTTATTCTACTAGCCTGACAAAATTAAAACAATAGTGTCGAAAGTCATTTAGAAAAAACATAACAAGAAGGAAAAATGGACTTGAAAAAAAAATACCTTTGGCTCTGCAACCAAAGTGATGATTAGGAAAGACTTCTGATTAAGCACACATAGTGATATTCCTATAATAACAACAGATTGGGTCAACTACTGACAATTTTAAAAATATACCAACAATTAAATAATTCCATCCAAAAATAATATCTTTTCAATTTTTTGGAAAAGAGTGATCACCTGAGGTCACCATCGTGGAGTTTTAGTTGATCAGGCCCATTTCAGCAAATTAATTTAGAAATAAAAAGCAAGTGATCTCAAGAAATATTAAGAAATTCTTAGACTGCAATATAATATGACAGGTTTATTAGTAGTTAGACTATGTGGAAAGGCAGAAAAAATGAGATAGGCCTTATGATGTAGGCTAAACTCTAATAGTCTAAATAGCGCCACCTGATAAAACTATTTATTTGCCATGGTTAAAACCATCATACTACATGTATATTCATTCATAACAGAGATATATTGATACTTTCTGAGGTAGACTTGATTTTAAATCACTTAAGTAAAATTTAGTAAAAAAGATAAAGCACAAAAAAAACAACCTGATATTATTGCAAAATAATACCCAAGAGAATTTGGGGATAATCCGAAGACCGGTCTAAAGACTTCTTGATCTCCCTTTCATAGCTACCAACAAAATGAAGTGGTCGCAAGCAAAGAATGCCGCTGAATCCAGTGCATAAAATCTAAATCATTGTACATGTATATTTCAGGATTTTGATAGGAAATGTTCACTCTTATCAATAGGCCTATAAATTTGGGCAAAAATTTCAGCAAATTTGGTGCATTTACTTCAATTCGTGAGTAAAAGGTGGTGAAACACGACTGATCTAGAATCTAGTGAAATTTTAAGTACTACAAATACAAGTGGCTCTTTTTACCAAAAAATTCCTACTGAGACTAGACGGAAATCCAATTCATGATTTGGGCAAGAATTCTGGAAAGCAAATCTATGAATGAAAGCTAATTGCTAACCAACCCGTCCTATTACAGAACAATCACTTAATAATGTGAAAATAAACACGATTCATATTATAGAGATCACTTGCTTTTTTATTCTAAATAAATTGCTGAAACAGACCTGATCAATAAAATTATTGTCTAAGATAGTGATGAGATGTGATCATTTTTTCCCCAAAATTTGTAAAATATACTGCTGTTTGAAGCCGATATAATTTAGATATAATTGTTTGTAAGTTTTTTATAAAGTGTGTATTTTGGACATGGGTCTGTATAATCATTTTTGATTATTCAGTCATGGACATCTCTGTGACGTCACAAATTAGTCCGTTTTTGTGATCGCTTGCCTCATTTTCTGAAGAGATTCGTTTATCAAACCAGTTTTGATAATTTCCAGTGAGCTTTGTTCCCTCTCATTTTGAGCGCATTCACCATGAGAAGGATCGTACTTTTTCATGTTTTGTACAATTTGATGTAGCATTGAATAATTTCTCCAAAGATTCTAAAGCTTTCCCCTTCAAAAGATCAAATGTATCTCTCACTTTTGCATCCTGACCTTCTTTTATTTTTACTTCACTCATTCTTGCTCTTTATCTTCGAGCCCCGCAACAACACCCTGGCTAGACAGAGGGTCTGAGAGCCTGTGAGTTAGGGACTGGCTATACACAGATACCAAACCATCTCTCTCTTTATCACTATCCAACCTGCGTATCTCCTCCCTCTCTCTCTCTTTCACTCTCTCAATAGTGACAAAGCACAATGGATAAAAAATGTTGTAACTTATTTAAAAAAAGAAAAATGTAAGAGTAACATGACATATCGATACACAATTTTTCAACTGCTCCTGTGTCACATTCAAGATCCAATGGCTGCCTAATTTATCTCAAGTTGAATGTCACCATTTCTTGATCCAATAACTGTCTTAATTTACATTAAGTATGATGTATCCACTTCTAGATGCAATGGCCGTTATAATTTACATTAAGTTAGATAGCGCATTGAAAAGGTAGTAATAAAAGAACTAGATCTGCTCATTTAATTAGATAGGAATGAAGGCAAGCCAGAGTTCAGTTTTTTATTTTTTCACTTATGAAATTTATTTTGCTGTACTGTTCTCTTGGCCGTGTCATTTTCAGAGACTGACTTTCTACCCAAATTAGGTAAGCACTGTCTAAACAAGCTGCAATATGTGTGAAACTGGGGTCTTAAAACGGTGCAATCACCCATGGCATGTCAGGCCAACAGAGCACTGTGATTGATAGAGATCAATCATACTCTGCTGTAATGTATCCGATTAGATCTAAGAACTCTGACTTGTGGTTGACAATGAGCTAAATGAAAGTATGGAGACTTGAGAGTAAGAATCCTGAGTCCCCTTATTATTTCAGAGTTCAGGCTACTTGGCGAGATAAAATAATTGTGCCTAATGGAAATGGGAAAAACTTGTTTTTCCCTCTTGCTTTTAAAGTTAAAGGTAACATAATAATTGTGTAGTGCGTGTAGCATTGATGAGGCTGTAAATATACTTTACAACATATGCACAATATACAATAAATTAAAAAAACAAAACATACAAGAGTTGGAAAAGAGAAGAAGGGGTTGGGGTAAGGAAGAATGGACGCGATTGGGCATGAATACACCATCAAGAGAGATATGATAACTTTATAAATTCCCTGAACAATAATTTGCCTCACAACCCTTAACCCTTTGAGTGCTTCACCCGAGACCATCTCGGGCCTTAAAAAGCTGCTATAATGCCATCTCAGGCCTTTTTCGTCACCGTTTTCAAATATTAAAAGGGAATTAAGCATGCCAATTATGTTCTCATTTTGTGCATTACACCCCTTAGACCATTACACAATTTGTATCGTCTTGTTGAAAAAATATATTTTTCCCGGAATTTTTTAGTTCCTCTCTCTGTACTTGGTAAACATGGATCCGGATAGATCTTGGCCTAGTTGGAGTGGTGATGCTTTCAGGCCCATTTTTAGTGATCTAGATGTTTGAGATCTAATAGACAATGATTCTGACAGCGAGGAAGATGATTTTGATAGTGGTGAAAGTGATGTTGATGAAAATCACAGTCATACCTTGAATGATTTGATGCGAGAAAGCTCTAGCTCTTCATCTAGATCTAGAAATGATCAAGCTGAAGTTGTAGATCAACATATAGTGAGAGGATGGGTAAGGGGTAGATCTAGAGGACGAGGGCCTAGAACTAGAGGAGGGACAGGTTATAACCAGCACTGTGCATGCCATCATGCTTCAGGGATTACCACACCAAACTTGTTTATTGGATGTAACCAACCTATGAGTTGGGTGGTTTACTTAATATTATAACAAGCTGATATTTGGGTAGCAAAATTGTTATTTTTTTGTAATTTATGTAGTATCTTTTATACTTCAATATTGATTTCGTCCTAAAATGTTATAAATTTTGCCATGAAAAATTATGTATAAAAAATTTTTTCTTCATTATTTTTATAATGTTCTATTGAGATCATATTACATTCAATTTCCAACAAAAATGCAGTTTCATACTTCTAATGGTCCAAATAAGCAAACTAGAGCCATTTCTTTGAATTAAGACTGTTTTCACCTGACCGGCCCTGGCATTATAGGGGTTATATATCCCAGCATTGAAGGGGTTAAACTAAGAGACATAACTTCCAAGAACCAGGTTAGAGGCCAGAGTTTTCTGAAAGGTTACAATGTGTGGCTAAAACTGTACTGAATATTATACATGTATGATTCAGTGATGATGGTGAGGAAATATGAAAAAGGAAGAAAATTTACGTAGACTATAGGTACAGGGTGAATTTCGTCCTAGTAGTAGGGGGTCAGGGGGACAACGTCCCCCTGAAGCTGAAGCATTTTTATCCTGACGCAGACTAAAAAAACCCATTTCCCAGCACATTTTCAACGATTTTTCACAAACATTGAATTAAATAATGCTTTACAATAAATTCCTCCTTCGATCCAAAACCGAGGATTTCCGCGGATCCGCGGAAAACCATCATCACTGATGATTTAAATGCAGACCCGTGTCTGAATAATCATTTTTGATTATGAGGACCCATGTCTGAATAATGACAACCACAGCGGCGGTCCATAAACCACTAACGTGCACATAAATGTGAATTTTGTACCTTTGACCTGCCGTGTATAATTAGTCAGGTGGCAATGGTTCATAAACCAAATGAGTCTAGGTCCTCTTTCTCTGGAATATTCCTACCTCCTTTTTTTATAATATTAAAATTCATTTGATTGGATGTTTCCATTAATATCAACCAATGAACTTGCAGCTTATTTGACGTTTTAAATTTCACATAAGCTATGTTATTGTAAATTGTGCATGTGTTAGCTTTTCTTCATCATCATCATCAGGTGCCTTGCTTTACAGCGTTGGCGATCATGGTCCTC
>BLXT01000512.1:53238-64326 GCA_019648995.1 Plakobranchus ocellatus | reverse complement strand
CTGATCTCGATACTGTGTATCCATAATGTTTCCAGGCTTGTTCTGAGGTAACCTCTCCCCATCACGTAATGCTAGAATGGATGAATATATTCACTCTCTCTCTCTCTCTATCTCTCTTCTATATATATGTATATATGATATAATTATATACAGAGAAAGAAGGAGAGAGACAGAAAGAATATATATTCACATTTCTTTGAATAATTATGTTAATACCATATGTACATATACTCCCTTTACAATTTCTATGCCTTCCTCTGTCTTTGTTTCTCTCTCTCTCTCTCTCTCTTTCTCTTTGTCTCTCTAGCTTACATTGGTTTTCCATATATCTACCTTAAATTTATCTATTTAGCGTGCTGTTTACCTTGCTTAGTTATAGGTGGTGGGATTTTTAGAGTGGGACTTAAAAGAAAAGTTACGTGAACGAAAAGTTAAGAATAAATAAAAGTTCTTATTTTTATTATTTTTTTGTTTTTAAGGTAAGATTGACCTGGATTAAATTCAGTTAAAATGAAAATGACTATTTAAAACCATGTCTGCCATGAAATTTTATTTTTTATTAAACAATTATATCACATTTTTAAACCGATAGTGATTTGTTTATCATAGCAACCAAGACGCCGGGACAAGATGCCGATGTTCTAAAAAATGAGTTTGGCCTTTATTTTGCGTCTCTGGCATAATGATACAAAGTTTATTTTTAAAAATGGGAATGAAAAAAGTTACAAGATTGTATCAGAGGCAGAACTACCAATATATGATCATGGTTTAGAAAAGCTTGAATGCTGTGGGTAAACGATTGATTGATAAAGTTGAGAATTGGAGGGAAATGATGATACTGCCGGAAACAACAAATTTAAAGGAATTGGGGATGCCGAAAGGCTGACAAAAATATATATCAAGAGAATACAGAGGCATTCCAGAGGTGCAATTAGAGCATATGTGAATGACCTTGAAAAAATGAAGAAAGCTATTTGGATTATATGGTTTCATAGAGAAGGAGACTGTAGAGAATATTTGAACTGGTGTGATGGATCAGACAAAAACAAGTTCCAGGTTTTGTTCTGGAGGAAATAAAAAGTGTGTTTGAAGATCTTTTATATGACAAACTATTGAAAAAATGCTTACGTGGCTGGGTGCAGAATGCTAATGAGGCCTTTTATGATTTGATATGGGACAGGTACCGCAAAACTACTTTTCGTGAAAAAGACCGACTCCAGATAGATGTGTTTGATAGAACCGTTATTTTAATGATGGTAAACTTGACGGGTTTGGTAACCTCAAAGAATTGGGACTGAATGTTAGATATCATCAGAAATTTGGACTCCCAACGTTGGATAGGGCTAGTAAAGGTAGCAGAGGAGCAGATGAGGAAAAAAACAGAGAGAGGTAGAAAGAAGTAATAAATCTATTGAAGATGAGAATAAGGATTTTATTACCGAGCTGGAGGCTTTTAAGTTCATAGTTTTCAAATATAATGGTTTTTACATAATTTTTTTTCTTTGCTCTTGATTCTCTCATTTTCGCGTTTTTAAACAATGTTGTTGCGGTTGTCAGGATATCTCAAAAAGTTTCGCATAAATTGTCGATATCATAAAATTTACTGAGCTGCTTGGGTACATTATAACGATTAAAACAGACTAAAAACAAAAGTCTAACTAATACATGTAAATGTATTGAGAAAAATATTTTCAAATCTTCCTTGTTACTTTTGGTTCCCGGAAAATTTTCTGTCGGCAATCTTTCTCAGCCTTATTTTTTAGAGTTCTTCCTATACCTTTTATAATTTAGACTAAAATGTCCATTACATGCTAACTATCTATCTCTTATGTTGAGACTGTATCTTGATATTTGATGATTAAAAAAAAGCGCATGATGCGGCATTAAGCCTCATCCCTCACTGACTCCCAGCCACACTTTTTTTCCATCTCATTTGCAATTGTTATTTAAAAGTAAGAGAGAGAAAGAGAGAAAGAGAGAGAGAGAGAGAGAGAGAGAGAGAGAGAGAGAGAGAGAAGAAAGGGAATCTCAGAAACTTGTTTCAAATTCACTTTATTTTAGTGAATGCAAAAATAACCGATTCATAGATTTTTTAAAATTAAATACGAATTCAATTCATAGTCGACGCACTGCTTCCATATTTCTCGTGCCTCTCCAAATAAATTTATCTTTGCCTGGGCATAAGTTTCTTTGCGTGTTTATTTTTTTTTTGTTTTTTTGTTTTTTTCCACACCTTCCATTAACAATTTCGGGTTGTTTTTTTTTTCAAACAAATCTGAAACTGTCTATGTAGTTCAGTCACAAATCCCCGTTAATAGTTTTGCTCTAGATCAGAGCCTTTTAATTTTTCTTTTTTTTTTTTTTGTTATTGATTAAAAAAGTTTTTTTTTTAAGTCCCGAGATTGGACCTTTAACTGCAAAACGTAACGTCACCATAGTCTCTTGACAAATAAGGGTTAAAATTTAATATGAAAGCAGGGGTTTAATTTTCAACACAACAAAAGTAAACAGCATGTATTTCTTACATCAAAGAAATTTGCCCTAAATATTTTTAAAAGAATGTTCTGTTCATTTTACTTGTTGCATTAAAGAAACCCAGTCCATCCTCAATTATTTTAACTACAACTTTGGCTTGTCTGGACACAAAGTTTGTGTCATACTTTCAAAGTTCATACTTTGTGTGACATAAATAAAACAAATCTATTGCAAATATCTCAGGTTGCATTACAACATTATATGCCAAATTTTAGTAACAAAAGTAAATTTTGTTTGTCAACACATTTGTTATAATATCAATGTGAAGAACTGTTATCATTTGATAAAAACAGTACAACTCAAGGTATAAAATCAGAAGGCATTTAGATTGAAAGTATTCTGTGTTTTGTTCAAAATGTTTATGAGAAGTAAAGCTATACACATCCAACTACACAGAAGCTATAAAAGTGGGCACTGAATTGAAAAAAGCGCAAGCAATTCTCAATAAATATTGGCTTATTAATGGAAATCATTAAATTAACTTTTCATTCTATACTTATATTTCAATACATGTGTTATAATTCAGATAATAACAAAGACTGTAAGATAAAAAAAACGTAACAAAACTACCAAAAATTACAGTTTGTAGGTATTTCAATCAATATACCACTCAGGGTTACTAAAAGCTTTAAAAAAAATTATATGCTTTCATTTGTAATGGTGCAAATAGAGTGACTTCACACTCCCCTCTTTTTCAACTGCTTTTTTCTTTTTCAAATCAATCTTCAATAAAAAAAGAATTACAGCAATATTCCGACCCAATGCACAGCTCAACCAGGGCCAAAAAAGCCTGAGATCTTCAAATGTGAGCAAGCAGTATGGCATAGAAATCAATCAAGCAACATTCTTCAGCTTTGAGTCTGTTTTCTTTTCTTTCTTTTTTTGTTTTATAATAGCAACATTAATCTCATCAATCAAAAAGCTCATATTAAACTATATGTAATAGGTAATTGGGTCTGGTGAATGAAACATGAACAAAATCTTACTGATAAGTTAAAATGTCATTCCTGAATGTATGAGAAAATCAGCAGCTGTTAACAATTACCAGTTTTTTTTTTGGTAGCTGACACAAAAATTTATACAACAGCAATATATTGAAAATAAAGATATAAAAAAATTAATAGAGGCTGCAAAAACAGCGAACCAAAAAAAAAAAAAAAAAAATAGCAACTATATCCCTTGCAAGCGAATACACTCCATCTAAAATCTCATATGCATACATTATTCCCAAACCATTTACTGTCTTCTTGAGAGCAGTCTAGACTGCTTAAAAAGGTAAAAAAAGTCATATGAGCCCCATGCTTGGGCCAAGCATTGGGGAACCACGAGTAGGGTCCTGATTGTTCTTTTGCCAGGTCTTAACAGCTACTCATTTAGTGCTGTTGACAAAGAGGAGCAATGAAATTATCATGGCTTAGACTGGGATTCAAACACAGAACCTCTTACTTGCCCTACCAGATGAGCAAATGTTTCTTTATTTGATAGAATAATTAATTCATGTAATTTATCAAGTGTCTGATTATGTTGATTACCCTGGATATCACCGAGATTTGGAATGGTTGAGGAAAGAAAACTTGCAAAACAAGTGTAGTACTTAATGCCTTGATATACATGGTCCCCCATAAACGACAATATTGGGGGTTTCATCCTTTTTTCCCCTTATGACCAGTACTATTATAGAGGCAATAAAAAGAATGTGTTTATTAAATGCATAATTATTTGAAAAGTGAAGACAGTGAGATGATAAAGTTAAAGTCATAAGCTGTATTTGAGGAATTACATGAATTATGTCTTAAGATCAGTCTTAATGAGTTGTATGTAGCAAATATAACATTTTTGAGTAAAACTTTACTTTTCTTTTTTCACTTCTTTTTTTTTGAAAGAAGTGAAAACCCCAAAATCTTGACATTGAATCACGTTTTTACCCAGTTCTCACAAATCCAATTAAATACAGTTCCTGAATGTTTCAATGCAACTTGCAACTCACTTGGACTGCTCTTGATACATATTTAGAAAATGATAGCATTTGGTTTGCTGTTTTTCAAGTTTAACATAATCATGAATGCACAAATTTGATTTCCTTATGGCTGAGATGTATTTTATTCTTTACGCTATTAAAAAATATTTTTTTCTCCAGTTGTTTTTCATTCGCAATTACAAGGTCTATGTATCTTAATCAGGTATATCCAAGTTTAGAATATTGGAAATGAGATTAGATTTCATTGATGAGTTTTTCCCTGCTTCAGTAGTGAAAAACTAAAAGTCCTTGAGGTTTTTTTTTTTTGTTTTTTTTTGGTAACATTACCTTAGAACGTTGTGTTCTTCTTTGTAATGTCAAGCACCATGGGATTTTCAGTCCCATTTAAATAACTCTTTTTTTGCATATAAGGCATATGCTTGTTTCCAAAAAACAATTATTTCTTTACAGAAAGTAATTTACAGATTTTTTTTTCAATCAATCATATTTTAGAGAATCTAAAATCAATCAAAGAGGTAATTTTAGCAAAAGATAAAAAAAGAAGGATACATTAAAGCTTTATCTTGATTCAGATATAGGAGAAATCTGCCCGAAACTATGGCCCCCATACATATGTGAGAATAGTTGTCTTGGGATAATTCAATTCAGTCAGACGTCTTGAATATTTAAATTCTTGTATCAGCTTGAAACTTCTCTGTGTGAGATTTCCTTTGGTGAAAACTGGGAGCAGCTATGTTCATTCTGAGCTGAGATGTGGGGTTTTTAATTTTTCGGAAAAGGGTATGTCATCAGGAAGGAAAAAGAATGTTAAAATTTCTTTTGTCTCAAAAGAGTTTTTAATTGATATCTGACTCATTCGGGCTGGGAGGAGGTTGTTTGATGAAAACGATTACAAAAACAAAAAATCTAGCCCATTTAAGTAATTGTGGAAGAGTAACGATTGCAGCAATTAATGCAGGCAATGGGTATCACTCCTTCTTATATCACCTTCTCTGTGGAGAATGAGAAGAAACCCCTACAAAATCAAAGCTGTTTGTTCTTAAATTAATGCTGCTAATCCTTGGTGAAACTGTTTTCAGAAAAGAATTCATCATCAGAGTAATTGTCATCAGGACTGTTGTCACTATCAGACTGATCCCTGCTCTCAGCCTCAGATTTATCATCATAAAAGTTTCCCCCATCGTCTGTATCAGATTCATATTTCAAAGATTCTATCTCAAAAAGAATGTCATGGTTGGAGTTGTTTGCTGTGGCAACCCTCTGACCTTTTGAGAGCTCATTTTCAAGGTCGTCATTATTTGTCCTTGATCCTGAAACTCTTATCGGGCTAAGGATGTCACCAAGAGTGGGATTTTTTGCCTTTTCATCTGCATCACCTTTAACTTTAGATGTTTTATTGTGGCATGTACTACTGCTACTGCTATCATCACTGCATCTCCTCTTTATATTTTTCCGTTTCTTCTCCATGTGAATTTTCTTCTTGTTGATAGCCAAGCACACTTTAGACATTCCCAAGCGCAGGGCTCTTTCCTCAACAGTCACTTTCTCCAGCTTTTCCTCACTGACCTCTAAATCAGTCTCCAAAGAAGTCAAGATCCAATTGTCTGGTGCTGAAAAGGTGTTAGATTTCAATTCATTCCTTTCCTTGTTTTTTGTCTCCATTGCCCCATTTTTCACTGGTGTAAGGTTGCAAAGTTGAGTTATATTTTCTCCCATCTCATTTTTTTCGATTTGGTTTCCGTCATTTATAGATTCTATATGTGGCTTTTTAGCTGCTTTCTTGAATGTAGCATCACCATGAGCATTTACCTGTGAAGAAATATATGTTCATGCAAACAGACCAACAGAGAAGCAACTCGTAAAACTTTCATTTTGTGGATGTAAATAAATATTTTTTTCAATTGCTATTTAAAGCAGTTAAAATCAAAACTGTTTTTCTTTATATATGTTTTTCATATTTTTTCCAGCGCTGATAATATCCATTTTCAGATAAAGGTGGGTTCTTAATTATAGAATGTCATGCTATTCTGGCCTAAGTTTTTAATAATCAGAGTACACTAGGTAATATTAATCCGTTTCATGACTAAACTGCCTCAAGTATTTTATAACAAAATTTAACACCATGCTATGTTCAATCCCAAACCAGATGTCATGACTAAGCTTTTCCTGCTTTAAAATCATTTTCCCAATATCTTGAGGCTGAGTTTGTTTAGCTCTATTTTTCAGCACTTTAAAGTTCATACTAATTCCAGTCTTTTAAAATTTGCAAAATGCCATTAGTGATTCATGAAACTGCTATCAAGGTACAGTTTGAGCAGAAATAATATGTAAAAAAAAGTTAAGTCCCAATCTACCAAGCGCTGGAGGAACGAAGAGTAGGGTTGTTACTTTTTCATGGCATACTGCATTCTCAGATAGTTGGTCATTTCTTTCCCTATTGCCTTGACTTTTGCCAAGCCTTAAGAGACCTAGCCACCCATTAGTGCTGGGTGGACAAAGAGGTGTATGAAAATTTTGTCTTGGTCTGGACTTCAAACCTCTCATGTGGCAGGCAACTGCCCTACTTTAGCACCAAGCAGCATTTGTAAAAAGTTAATAAAACTAATTGAAATCTACACATTTATTGAAACAATAAATGAAGGTTCCTGCAGAAAGCAATTGATATCCCCAAGATAATGTGGCATCAGTATACCTACATTTTATTCAATCTTCTCATTCACATAAATATAGAATTATGATTTAGGGAAGATTTGCCATCATACACTCAAAGATTTTTTTTTTTAATAATCAAATTCGAAAATCCAGATAATTCTATATTCTTATTTATATTTGATTTTATGAAAGTGAAAACCAACCCAATCTGTAAGATTATAGTTTGCTCCTAGTTGAATAAGTCTAACAGCAATATCCTCCTTCTTGTTATCCATTGCAACCAAGACTAGATCTCTGAATTCAGGCATTAAGGGAGCCAACTGAAAAAAAAAAAAGCATTGTGCTTTAAAAATCATGTCCAGATTATACTAATCAAAAAAAAATTTATTTTTAATGTTAATCTCTTGTTCTATGATAAAACATAGAGAGCAAAACAGTGAAATTCATTTCTTCAACACTCACTTTTCATATTTTTAAAAAAACAAAAGAAAAGTTTAAAATTAATAAATTATTTTCAAAGGTTGAAATAGTCTGAGCATCAAAATGACCATTTGTTTTAAAATGAATTGGGAGTGAAATAAAGCAGAAAAGATACTTCAAATAGTAGATGCTAAATATATAGTATTAAGACAAAAAAAAGAGAAGTGATCTTGTGATAATCTGAGTTAATATTGAAAAATAAAAATGAAACAATAAAAAAGATGTATATAATATAACAGTGTAATACAATTTCCAATCAGAAGGTTAGATATACATTATTGAATGATACCATTTAATGGAATCAGATGACTTTGTATGAAAACCATCTGGACAAAATCATTGACCCTGATTCTGATTCAGTGTTATCAATATTAAGCAGAAAATACAAGAAAGAGCTAAATAATAATAACAACTCACAATTTTATGAAATTTAGCAACAGGATATCGAAACCTAGACACTGAATTTTCAAAATGTTTCAGGTTCTTGCTTTTGTAGGTCATCATGCAACATAATTCTTCATACTGTTTTGGTGAGAGAGAAAAAGCAAGAACACTTTGATAAAAGAACATGAAAATAGTCATTTTGTACATGTATGGTATCAGGTTATTTTCTGTGCCAACAATTTGAAAGCTGTTTTATACTCCCTGACAAAAGTTTGAAAAAAATTCTTGCATTTTTCAAAAATAAATTCAAGACAGAGTTTGAATAACCATCAATGGCTTTTAATTTGAAATTATTATTTTAAAAAGTAAAGTAGCCCTAAAAACAATCCCACATGTTTGCGCTATAAAGCTTATATTACCACATATTTTCAAAGAATCATTTAAACAAAAAAATGTATCAATGTTTTAACTTTTGGTATCCAAAGGCCCTTGGAGAGCAAAAGGAACTTTAAGAAACAATCTGTAATCTCAGACAAAAATGCTAAATATCCAAATATCTTTACATTTATTAGATACAATAAGTTAAGTTGAAAACAAAAGTCAATGAGATTAGAATTATATGGAGGGGTACATAAATTTAAAAAACTGATACCTTATGTGACAATCCAAGCCTTTTTTTACTCTCTTCACCATCTTATATGTTAAACTGGACACTAAAAGGTACACAAATGATGAATCAATTTCTCTATCTGTCATCTTTTAATCCCTATTTTCTCTTATATTTTCACGTCCTTTGCTTGCTAGCATTAATTTAATTCTCTAATCAAACTCCTCATAACCTCACCTTGTCAACGCATTCCAACTGCCTCACCATGCCATAGTAGGTCTGGAATTAACATAAAAAAAGAGAAATTCAATTCATAGAGATGAACTTTTTCTCTGAATTTCACTTGGATTTTGACCAGTTTTAGGAAAGAAGTTTTATTGATGCTGGGGTCAATAGTTACCTGACCTGAAATGTTCATGGACTTTTTACCAAAGCTCTACAAACAAACTGTGTGATAGAGCCCAAAAGTTTGACATCAACAAAGTGATGAGTAGGCTCTGTTACACAAACCTCTCAAAAAACTTACAAATTAAATTATTATCAGTGCAATTCCTTTCTGTCCTTCGACACATCATTATCAAAACAACAAAATTTAAAAGAAAGAAAAGGACTTAAAATAATCCTAAAAGCATGACCTGAGAGTTATCTTAAATGCGCAGGATGTAACTGATGCAGCACAACATTAAAAATATTGACCTTTCTCTCTTGCTGGATCCATTGGGCTGAATCTGCTTTGCCAATCATATCCTCTGGAAGTTTGTCTTTCTGTGAAAAAAATAATGGGATTATTTCAATCAACGTTTATTTTCCCAATCTCACAAGTCGTATGTGACCTTTAAGTATGGGAAGGAGAAAATCCCACTGAACTAAGTTTAAAGTCCCCTACATTATAATAAATTCTTATGTAAAAGCAACGCAACATTGATAGGAGATGAAACAGACAAGATGCATGAGTTTGGGCATCGCCTGCTAGTCACCAAATAAATAAATAAATCAGTAAGAAAAAAACTAGTTTCAAAAGGGATACACTGAAGAAAAAAAAATTTTTTTTTTAATTATATTCTTCTTTTTAATTACCTATGGGAAAAAGTTAAATTGTTCTTGTTTTTTTTCAAGTACAAAAGTATTGAGAGGAATGGTAAGAAGTCCATCCCAAAAGTAAGATTTCCTTCTATATAACTCATGAAGTAACGCATGTCTCTAGATATAATTGTTGGGAAAACCCATGAAAAAAATTGAGCACAAGTGATGAATGTTTATAAAATGCACTTCCTTTTTCTATTGTCTAATAATGCACGATTCCTGGCAATAAGGCTGCTCAGGAAATTTAGGAATCATTCACAAGATATGACATTTGTATTGTAATAAAATTTTTCAATTCTTTCAGGTAAGTCACCCATTGAAATATAAAATGACCTAATAACTGTTCTTGGAGACGATGCACCTTCCATTCCAACAACCAGAAAACGTATGAGAACCACTTCAGAAGGGCGCTTTGACATGAATGATAACAGCTGGTCTGAGAGGCCTCTCACAGCTTGAGGGGATGCAGGGGTCACTGCTGTTTAGCAATCTTTAGCTGAAGATATACATTGCTGAAGATATGCTGATATCCAAGTCTTCAGTTCACAGGGTTCTTATGAGCAAACGATAAAAAGAAACTGTTCTCCAAATGGGTTCCTCACCTGCTAACACCAGAACAAAAAGATTGCAGGGTCAGATCCTCAAGACAATTCATTTAAAGATTCCAGACAGAGCAAAACAGATTTTTAGATTGAATTGTCACTGGAGATGAAACTTGGGTTTATTCATGGGATTTGGAGGCAAAAAGACAGTCCTGAGTGAACAGAACGTAATGGACCCCAACCAAGAAAGCACATCAAAACCAGGGTTCTATGAAGTTCATGCACATTATCGTTTTTAACACATCCACAATTATTTTGCAATGTCCAGTTCACTCAGACACCACAGTCAATGCTCAGTATTACAAAAAGGTTACACAAAACAAATTGAGACCTGCAAGAAAAAAATGACCAGGACTATTGCAATCTAGAGCCATCTTCCATCACAACAACACGCTAGTGCATGTGATGAAGGTAATTTATGCCAAGAATAATTGTTCTTGTCCATTTAGTTCATGAGTATAAAGAAGGAACACTTGCTGTTGGGATGGACCTGATATATATTAAAATCTTTTTTACCATTTAATCTTTTTTTGGCAATATGTGACTTACTCACACGAGCTAAGTCATTTGTCAGCAATGGCTCAACATTTTGGTAAATGACAAATACTCTATCTTTTTAATCTCACCAAATTTTTTTTCCTTCATTTTTGATCAATGTTGTTTTATATCTTTAATCTTTATCTAAGCTACAGAGGTGATCCCAAAAGTAAAAAGAAAGGCAAAGCAAAAATTGATGACAGAAGAAATCTTAAACTTGATGGAGGAAA
>BLXT01000512.1:39582-51660 GCA_019648995.1 Plakobranchus ocellatus | reverse complement strand
AAGAGGAAAACTGGAACATTTGGTAACAACAGGAAAGTTTGAAGGAAAAAGAGGCAGAGGAAGACAAAGGGAGAGGATAATGAATGGACTGGCCACATGGCTTGGACCAGGAAAAGTGTCAGATATACTGGCCCTCAAAGATAGGGATTTGTGGAGGGACATGATCGCCAACGCTTACAAGCAAGGCACTTGATGATGATATCTTTATTGGAAAGTTTTCCACAAACGCCTAAAATTGCAGGGAGATCATTTCTGACATATTTACCATTTTCTCTTTGAAAGTTGTGTAGCAATGCTAATCTGCCCAATGCAGTACAGAAACAAAAATGATTTCAGTGATTAGTTCGCTCTTCATTAACAAAATAAGAAAAATAAACCATATGCATCTTTAAAGTATTGAATTTATATTGGAGCTGAGTGTATCAAAAAACAAAAAGGGCAAAAATGTAAAGATTTGATGCTTCAAATGTACAAATATATTTGGCACTGTTCAAGGCTGAAATGTAGCTTTGAAAAATCTCGATATTTATAAGCAAATTTCTAGAAATACTCACATAATCTCGCACTTCTGTTTTCCCCCAAGCTTCTTCAAGAATTTGACATAACTGCTCTCTTTCTACATCTTCCTCTATACAACAGGCATAATGATATGGACTACGGCCCACCTAGCAATAGAGTTTTAAGAAAAAATCTTTTTCATGTAAAGTTTGCAAACATACAATCAGATGAAAATTTAAAATGACCTTCTCACAGACACTGAATGGAAATTGATACAAACAAAATGTTGCCATCAAAAGTATAAATGAAGTATATTAAAACAGTTTGACTTAGAGGCAGAACTTTTTTTTTCCTCATTTTATCTATATGTGTTGTTTTCTTTTTCTTTATTTTTATTCAAATTTATGAACACATTATTAAAAAAATTGCCATGAAAGCTGTTGCGATAGGTTGTTCTTTTTATTTTTTCGAGTGAAGTGCCTGTATAAATTTGCCAGAAAACAATATTTTACTTGAGACAAGAAATTACAGATAACATGCATTGATAGTTTGAGGCAAGATAATGGTATAGCAATAAAAAGGCTAGATCCTCTTCTAGGGGAAGGGGATCAAGGATGGAAGAATATGATAACAAAATTAAACCTTATCCCTAGCATTTAGTAAAATTCCTACCTATTCTGTCGACCTAAGCAAGTGATCTGGAAATTTTTCAGTCTCAAGGATTTTTTGTTTGAAATTTTGGTTATGTTTGTCAGTTTTTTATATCTTATTTCAATCACAAAAAAAATGCATAATAAGACACAATCAACAACAAAAAAGAAAAAAAGAGATAGAGGGAGATAGTAAATGACACACAGGGAAGAAGAGGAAAAGAAAAAGCTAAGAATGAACTCTGTAAGAGGATTTGTCATAAACAATATTTATAATCTCACTGCACCCGTTTAGTTTCTACAGATCTTTAAAATTAACATTACTCTTTTTTTATATTAACTTTTCTTTCACCCACATTGTCAACAGCACAGTCCACAATGCAGTTTTCCATGGACAAAAAAAGCCCCAGTAAGTCATGCCTCCAATGGAGAATAGCCAGGTGCACCGAGGTACGGCCACCCTGCAGGACCAAAAATAACATCAGGTAAATAGGTTCTTCTAAGACAATACAAACGTTTCACATGAGAGCTTAATAAAAATTATACAATTAATTAGACAGATCTTTTGAAAAAAAATTAGTAAGGAAAACAAATAGACAGGAGATCAAAACAAGAGAGATAAAGAACTAATGATTGAAGGAATAGAGAAAGATTGCCAGAGAGAGAGGCTGAGGGCGAGGGGTGGGGAGGGAAAGCTTTCAACAAATGAATTGAAGAAATAGAGGAATGGGAAAATTTGAGGGGGGGGGGGGAAGGGTAAAAGGCAGAGGAATATGATAAAAAAAATACAAACCTTATCCCTAGCATTAAGTAAAATTTCTGGCCATTCTGTCACACTAAGTAGGTCATGGACTTTGTCTTTTGACCAGTGGTGTATTCCATGATGGAGTTGTCTAACTTGGGTCTATAAATATTAATAATCATGAGTTGTTATAAAAGTAAAATTTTTTGCAGAGTAAATTAGAAAGAGATAAAAACGAGTCAATTAAAAATAAAACAACAGTTTAAAGAATTAAAACATTACAGCTTACAAATAATATAACGCTATCATTTGTTTGCACAGAACGAAAGGCTATATGACATAATTTACTCTTCTGAATTTTTTCTACATATCTTTTCATGTTTGATGACAAGTTGTTAATATGAGCTTTACTTCAATTTTAATATTTATCTCAGATATTTAGTCCTTTTTTTGTAAAGCACCATAAGAACTGCTACATTTTTTAATCTCAAAGATGTCTTCAAACAGGTCCAAGTGAATTGCAGATAGCAAAATATACATTATTTTTACATTCTTTACAATCATTTATCAAGCTCAAAGCTGGATACCATTAAATTTCATCTGTGACCTGAAGCAAACAATCATGTTGGAATATAAAGTAAAAAGAAGTTTACTGTAAATGTAATACATCTTCTTTTAAATTTTTTTTTTATTTTTACACCTTTTACCAAAGGTTTTATATCCCCATTTACAATGATGCCACACTTAATTGATATGACTTACATAATAGTCAAATTAAAGTCTGTATAGGATTTTTAGATACAGTATTTTCATTGAATAGATCTGGAACTTGTTAAAGAAGAGCTATCCCATTGGCTGCAGTTTGATGTTCTCCAAGTTTGGCAAAGATCTCAAAAGCAACAGTGGCTTCTGTGAGGCAAAATATTATTATAGGCAACATAATGCCTGCTGGCGGTGACCAGAGCTCTACAATTTTTATATTAGATCGCAGTTGTAATGAGCCTTTCAGAAAATTTTTACAGAAGCTTGACTTCGTGGAGAATGACTCAAATGCACATCTCTCTAAATTGTAATGCAACCTATTAAAACTCATCAAGACAGTCTTGAGATAAAGAGCTGACCAGAAATCATATTAATAATTTATGTTACTTGACTTACTAAAACTAATCAACCAATCAAACAAGCAATAACCATCTCCTCCCACCTACCCACCCCTTTTTTCCTTTCTCTCTCTCTCTCTCTTTCTCTCTCTATATATATATCCTAATATATATATATATATATATATATATATATATAGAGAGAGAGAGAGAGAGAGAGAGAGAGAGAGAGAGAGAGAGAGCAAGAGAGATATAGTTTTGTATCATCAACTTACTCTAATTTTAGGCAGCTGCTGAATGAAGTGAAGAGCGTCCTCTGTTTCATTTCCACAAGCATAGATGTATGTGTCCCGATACTGAATGAAATGGTTGCATTTGAATGAATTCTTAAAATTTTAGGATGAAAAATGTCAGTACACTAATAATTTGACAAGAAAAAAAAGATGTACAAGTGTTGATAAAAAGCAGAAAAGTCCAGCAAAGTTATATACACTCAATTTTATAAAAGCTTTTGACTTTTGTGAGAAATAGTAGATCATTCACATTTATAACATGTACTGTTGGTAATGAAATTATGCCTCAAATGTTCATTCATAACAGTAAAAATGAGCTGACAATATGTAATGCTTTGTTGCAAAGAACAGCTAACAATAAAATGGTATGCCACTTTAGCATGCAATAATAAGAAAATTTTACTTGCAGTTACTGCAGCTTAATCTAAGTTTTTGGGTAATATGAATTTCCCTCTGGAAACAGGATATTTATTTTGAACATACAGCCATGTAAGCCATATTGGAAGAGGCAGAAGTGTTTATTAAGCCCCTTCTTTGCTTAAAAGGACTCCACACAAACTGCACTCATCTCAGCTGCAATGGTTTGATGTCTGTGTGTAAAAAAAATTGACAAATTGACAAGGGCTACCACTTGTTTTACAGGCCATAAAACTTAAGATTTGAAATGAACAACTTCTGCAGTGCACACATGTACATTCTCAAAATCTTGTTACATTTTATTGATATTAAGGTTGGGCTGTGGAGTCTCTATCAAAGTGAGGAAGAGAATAGATTGGTCAGTTGCAATCACTTAATTGACATGGCAAGTCAAAAAAAAAGCACTTAGACCTTGCAGTAAAAATGATTTTGAAGCTGGAAAATTCTAATCTCAAGCAAAATGAAATCGCAAAGCTCTAGGGTATCTCACCAATACAAGTGACTACGATAAAAAAAAGAAGAACAATAATAGAAGGAATTGGCAACATAATTCCCCAATTCCACCTGTAAGAGACAATGTGAGGACAAACAGCGTAAAATTAGAGATATCCTTATCTTTTTACTCCAAAAGAAGACTAAATAAAGAGAACAAATTTCTGGCAATCAGCTGAAGCATAAGGTCACAAATTCGCCTCCTTGCTGTTAAAAAAAAATAAGCTGACATTGTTTCAGATATGGAAAAAAATCAATCCAGACAATGGTGCTGCTGTGGACTTGAGCCAAAGGAAAATCACATACATTTTAAAATGTTATAAGCTAATCAATTTTACAGGTATGACAAGATTGCACTCCATTTCAAAGGTTATCCAGATCATGGATACTGTATGACACAAAGAAAAGTTATAGCTCTGACTTGAGCCAACATGAAGGGCACAAACAAGCAGAAAAATTTATGCTATTGGGAAGCTAAGACAAGAAAGATATTTCTTAAGGAACTTGACAATATAGCCTGTGTAGTATCAAAATTCATCAAATGCATGGATGGCAACTGTTATGTTTGGTGACTGACTTCTTGAAAGGGATGGAAACTCTAAAGACACCACCACAGTATGGCACTTCTATTGGACAACCAACCAACCCACCCACCTAAAAGACATCAATCTGTCAAACATCGAGCAAATCCTCCTGCAACCAGATCAAAAATTTGAAAGTGCACTGCAGATCCCTCTTCAACCAGAGAATCATCTCAGAATTGGATTCTGATTTGGATTCTAAAGCCCTTCACGTTGCGCACTGTCAAAAGTCATTCTCAAAAGCAAAAGTTCATTGGCAAACGTGGAGGTATCAACAGTTAAGAGCTGTTTCTTGAAAGCCAAGTTCTCCAAATCTAAGAGCAAAACTTTGACCCTTGTATGATGAGCAGATTACCAGTACAACTCAACAAAGGTCTATTAACATTACTTGGATATAGCCTTGATAAGTTAACCTTCTGGGAGCCTTATATTGGTGAAAACTGAATTCAGATATGTTAATTCTTTTCCATGATATAAGTTTTGAAGATCTTTAAAAAGCATTTGAAATGAAGAAAAATCCTTCCTATCAAGTATCATTAGGACTGGTTACAAACATATGATTTATTGAACAAAAAACATTTTTCAAACACTCATATAATGGCCTCTTACAGTTAAAAGATAGCAAAGATAGACTTACCTTATGTTATAATATAATAAAAGTTTTCTCACATGAGAGGTTACGATGAGTTTTACCAACTTTTAAAGTTATAGCATGAATTTTACTCAAATTTTAAACATTATGTCTTATAACTTATCAGATGTTATGACAAAGGTTTCATTGACATGCGTTGATTTGTACTCACATTGAATGTAATAAACATTCCGTCATATCCCATAATGCAAAGACGTGTAAGCTCCTTAATATTAGAGGATCTGATGACTTTCACAAAGGCCTATTAATAAAGATAATGAATGGTAAAAGTAATCCAAAGTCTCCATAGTTCCCTAAAGTCTTAAACTGTTAGGTTTTTTTTCCTTTTTGCTTGGTTTTTCAACCTTCACAACCAGTTGCAGGATTAACATCTTTCCATTCTCAAGTTGAAAGAGGTTAATAAAAATATAAATCATCTATGACAAGGCAAATGGATTCTTTAAATTTGTTAGAGTAGTCTACATTTATAACTTTATATTTTATCTGAAAGAATTTATCTTTGTATTGTTTTATATGTCAGATAATAAATTTGCAACAAATGACTCATTTTAGATAGATAGGTCACGCATTACCACTGTCTGAGATAGACATATATGGCAAGAAGAGTTGCTGCTTTCAGTCATCTCAAAATAATAAATCATTCAAAAACAAAAATTATTCCAGTAACAAAGACTAGTAAGTAGGCTTTTATCTGGACAATTTAGCATGCAGGACTGAACTAACACTTTTACAATCACATTTTTGCCTGTGGAGGAAATCAAGCATAATGGAGTCTCCTTTATTTGAGTAGGAGTTGCATCTATGGTCAAGACAAAAAATGCAGAAGATTTTTTAAAATCTAACTCAGAACCCATTGTGAATTTATTAAATATCAGAAGATTGATTTCATCATGATTCAATCATATTCTTGTTTTTTGCTAGCTGTAACTTTGAAATAACCATTTTTTTTTTTGTGGGGATTTTTTCATAAAAGACTGTTTGCATATTATAATGTTTTTTCATTTGTTTGGGCTGATGTTCTTGAAAACTGAATATAAATTTGTATGCACAATCAAGGAATGTAAATTTAAAGATTATGAACTAGGTATATTTTAAATATTGGAATACTCATTAATTATTAATTTTTATTACGTAATTTTTCAAATAAATAGAGATCAAATAGGATGAATTTTTACCTTATCAATTAAATCCAGAATGTCCTTACGTCGGGCAAACCTTGCAACATCCCTAAGAGTGACACCAGTCTGTGAGGAGAAAGAGTGAGGAAACCTGATATGGCCTTATGCTATTAACTCACTTTTAATGTTAATGCTTTTAAATAATTCAGTCACTTATTTATCCAGATAGCTTTAGGGGGGGAGTCTATAATTTGTTTGGTCCAAATGTTGTGTCCATTTCAGGCAAAATGCACTTTAATATCTATGGAGTTTAGCCCATTACAACCATCATCTACCATTGTTAATTTTGAGCAAGGCCCATCCTTTATCAGCTACATCAGGTCAAATGAGTCTGAAGTAACATTTTGAATACTCTGATTCACTGATACAGCCAGAAGCCACAATCAATTAGCTTTGCAAGTTAATGGAGCTTTAATTTTTTTTTTAAAGCAATGAAAAGGAATGAAGAATAATCTTATAATCCTCATTTGTCGAATTTGTTACATATGACATCCAACTCATTAGAATCAGTCCCGAGATACATCATAGCACACTAAAAGTTTGGAAAGCTTTTTTCTGAGCAATTAACCTTTAAAAAATGAAAAAAATAAATCAGCAGCAAGAAAGTTAGAGTGCAATATTTATAATGCTATTCCAAGTCTCTGTTTTTATTATAACCCTTTGGCTATCAGATAAAATATTTTTGTTAAAAAAATAAATAAATAAATAAATAAACAAATACAAAAAATTCACAGATTGATATATTTCAACCGCTGGCTTCCTTGTTATGCCCATGATGCTTTTCGTATCTTTACTTTTCACACACTATCTAAAGTCACGACTATTCCACTGCAGCCTACTGCAACCACAGGGTTAATAAAAATCTTTTACCATATCACGTTGAGAAAAGTCCAGGCCATTAGCCATCATGTGGGCAATGACTTCATATGGCACTTTTCTATTCATCTTGTCCAATGCATAAATAGCTGCATTGCGCCCTCTCTAAAACAAGAGGAAATAGAATTCAAGACAACATGTAAATATGTGTGGAAATCTGAAAAAAGTCATTGGAGCTGGCTTGTTCTATTTTTGTGCTATGTCTTTGTAAAGTGAAAGAAAAGTATGTGTCCTAACTTAAATGCTATTTTTTTCCCTTTAAAACATCAATTCTTCAGTTAGAATTTGGGTACTAAGAAAATTGAAACTTCAAAATGCACAAATAGATATGGAATATGGGGGAATAAAAAGCTCAACAGTAATATTGGGTGAGTTGTGACAGGTTTTCTCAAAATGAATTCTCATATGATGTATACATGCACAATCATCAATGAAATAATTATTACTTTTCAAAGCAAGTAACACTTTTCAAATGAATGTTTTTTGCTCTCGTCTAAAAAATGCTGGGTATCGGATTTAAAAAATGGCTGTGAAAGTCTAATCTTTGATATATAGTATTATTGAGGCACTGTGGATAGTGATCATAAAAATTATCAAAATTGTTGTTTAAGATCAATTCTTTTGTCATGAAAAAAAGTCAAAAGATGTAGATTTTTAAAAGAAATAATGACTATTTAATAGAAATATAATGATAACTGTGGGGGATCACCTCATCTTTAAGTGTGAAGTCTGGCCCAGACTTGAGGATGGTCCACATTATATCAACAGGCAGATCAGGGTCAAAAGCAGCAAAGAAAAGAGGGGCCTGAAAGTATAGATAAATTAACAAAGCATATAAGATGGCAACTCGAAATAAGTGATAAATTGACAAGACTAAAATCTGACAAATAAAGTATATTATTTATTAGCTCATCTAGGTTCCTTTTTCAGAGGCAAAGATGAAGAGGAAAAAGAAAGCTACCAGGAGGAGAAATGGAAAGAGATAAAAATGAAGAGGACAGGAAAATACTTAGGAGAAGGTAGAAAAATAGGAGGCAGTAATAAAGCAAATGATTCTTGCTTGATTATAGAGGATTTTATACAATATGAAGGCAGAATGATTTCTTTTATACTAGAATTTTGTATGGCTCTGTACGAACTAAATATAACTTTTGAAATATAGACTAGGGAGAAAATAGCTAAAAGCAGATGTCTCTGAATTAAGATATAATGATCGAAAATGTACGAAATGGCTGAGCTAAAAAAAAATATGGTTTGTTTTTTAAATTAAAATACTAGGAATTATTGTTCCATCATTAGTTGTTTTTGTTTTTTTTTGCTTAAATGTATATAAAGAAATTAAATGCATCATCTGGGATTCTTCGAAGTTGCAGATAAAAGAAGCCTTTTTGAGCTGTTTCCAGTCTTGAACGAAACCATGTAAAGTCAATAAAGAATATAAATCTTTTTTTTTTCTTTTTTTGTGAAGGACTGACAACTTTAGTGAATCATATGCATATAAACTGCCATGTAATCTTATTATCATGGAGCTAAGCTCAAACATGTAATGTCTATACAAATATTTGTGGTGCTTCAATAAAATTTACAAAAATATAGATATGTTACTGTAGATCATGCCATTTTATGTGGGCATATTTTAAAATCCCGAAGTTGTTTTAAGGATTTTAAAAATGACATTTTTTTATCCATATTTAAATCTTATTTAGGTGGTGAAACAAATCATGCAGAGAGACATATTAAAAACATAGTGTCCCAAACTTTTTATGCCACAAGTCAAAGCTAAAGCGAAAAAAACAAAGTATTTAATGTTTTGCGCACAACTTTTGTTTTCCTAAGAATATCTTTAAATGAAATAACAAAAATCAGCAATGGGTTTGGCTGGCTTTCATAATATACAGAATTCCCTCTGAAAATAAAAAAAAATGACAATACATACTCTAATTCTTGACAACTTATTAGAAATTAATAGAAATAATGACAGTTATCCGGAAAAAAATCAACTTTTTGACCTTAAATATATAAACTTACTTTTCTGCTGAAGATATCAGTAAATGTTATATGTGTATATCAGCAGAGAAAACTCTGACCTTGAGGTAGCAGTTGAGGGTGACCCTGACATTTAAGTTTGCCTTTGCCCTACAGATCATTCGGACTTGCCTAGAATCCTTCATCTTCAAGGCATGTTGAAGAATATGGCTGATTTCAGATGCCTTTTTCACACAGAAGATCAAAAGAAGCAAGAAATGATACCGAATATGTAGATCAGCAAAAAATTGATGGTTTGTATCAAACAAATTACAACTATTCCTTGTGTTAAAACATCATTTCTTCAAAAGAGCGGATTTACAAACTTTTTTATTCAGTTATGGAATGAAAAAGTATCAATAAAACAATCAATATAGTAAGGCTCAAGATTATTAGACTTAAAAAAAGTACTTTCTCGGTTGGACTGTACAGTTCATTACTCCTTTATACTAAAGATTATTTGACAAAAAAAAAGCTATATCATGTCCTGAACACTTCCTGTGGATAATCAGCATCATCAGGATTGAATTTTCAGTGGTGTTTAGGTCTTTGTGTGTGTGTGTGTGTGTGTGTGAAAAGAGAATTTTTTAATTCATTACATTAAGCTCCATCACTAATGACGAGTTAAGCTTGAAAAAAAAAAATTATTCATTTGGTTTACAACTGCACCAGATAAGTGAAAAAAATTTACATAGTTCAGAAGGTTGACATCACATTTGTTGTGAAGAAGGAAGTGGGCTGCCTTCTCCGAGTCTCCTTCAAGAATGGCATAGATCATGCCCTGTAAATATGATAAAATGTCAAAATTTTAATGGCCTGTAACCTACATTAACTCTTCCACAAGTGCATATCGTTTACTTGATGTTTATACCTTTCAGGCATAACTTTGTGACAATTTTATAACTGTACTGGACTGACAGTGATGCAGTTATTGCAATATTCTTCAACATGCTAAACAGATGTAAAAATAACAAATCATATAATCATATCCATTTTTTTACTGACTCAGACATAAGGATCACAATCATTTGAAATCATTTGAATGGTTTGAAGGAATCCCCAGTGTAATCTGGGGACTATGCAAACAAATTTTTTTTAGCACCTGGTGGGATTTGAAAAGATCACTGTTTCTTGACTGGATTTCCAAGGAGATTTTATTTTAGTAAATAAGCAATTATTTCAAACTTGAAATTTATCTTTTTTCTTTTCTTGTAATGTTAACATAAATAAACTCTGAGGATCTTCTCGAGTAAAAAAAAAGATACATGAGCTGATTTAATTACTAGAGACTTAAAGTTAATGAAATAAAAGACCCTTCTTATGTAAGTAACCTTTTTTTTTTAAATGATGGACTAAAAAAATGAATATAACAAATGTTACATACCAAAGTATGCTGATGTTTATCTATGTGAAAAACAAGGTCATGAAATTTTCTGGAGGCTGCATATTGCCGTAACGTCTGGCTCTCCTGAAGTTGAAAATGAACATTACTAGCAAATTTTGTCTTTATTTAACATTTTTTTTGCTACTTAAATATATTGCTTTTAAAACAACAAAGAAAGTCTGTTTAAAAAACTACATAATTCTAGCGCCTGAAATGTGTGTCTTTATTTTCCCACTTCTTTTGATCATTTTTTTTTATGTTATCATCGTTTATTATTGTCAAAACAGAAATAGTATCACCATGATTCAGCACTTCTCATGACTGTTAAGATAAAAGGGAAAGGTAGACACATTTTTTGCCAGGCTAAAGAAAAATGAGCTGCAAAAAGGCATACGGAAATAAAAGATGTTTCTGACACTGAATAACGTCCAAACAACCTTTGAAAGGACTAAAATTAACATGATTGGTCAAATAGGCTTTCACAGTGAAAACTGAAAATCTTGATGACTCTATAATGTAAAACACTTCTTTCAACTCTGTAACTCTGTTTTGATATGTCTGCCTGTATCTCTGAAAGAACCGAATTATTGATATCAATGATGAAGAAGATTATATAATGACAGAGTTACTGCACAGATTAACATGGGAAAGCATTACAGAAAACAAGCTACAAATGCTCATTGGATTTAATTTTACAAACCATATTTTGAGCACTTCTTCTCCAATTAGTAGTAATCACAGGATCAATTCTCTCTTCTAAAACAATTTCTTAATTTGAATGCAAAAAAAAAAAATTCCTATACCATTGATCCTGACAACAGATATGTAGTTCTGAAAAGGCTGAGGACTTGTCATAGTTTGTTACATCAAAACTCAACAACTTAATTTTAAGAACACAAAGAAAAATCATTTAATTCATAATTCAATTATTCACAATTATCTACCTGAACTGCTCAATTTCGTAATCTCTAAACTTTTATAGATTTATCATTCCTGTAACAAGCAATTACCTTACCCACCTTTTTTTCAACCTCACACACATACACACAAAACAAACTTTTTACAAAATATATTTACATTGAATTTTTTTTATAATTACAACGAAATTTAAATTACAGAAACTCTTTTTTTTTTCTCTTAGCAAAACCTCATCATGATTAAATTCATAGGTTTTTTTTTCTTTTTTTTTT
>BLXT01000512.1:26488-39551 GCA_019648995.1 Plakobranchus ocellatus | reverse complement strand
AGATTAGAGCAAAATGTCATTGACAAAAGTAAAAAATAAAGACATTGACAAAAATTCAATCAGTTAGTGAGGCCAAGTACATGGGATTTCTTTTCCCAAAGCATGCATTTCTGATAAGTTCATTGTAAAATGTAATAAGCATCAAAGAGATCACTTCATCTAACTTAGACACTATTGATATTTTCTTCCTTTTATCTGTTGTGATTTTTCGTTCTCTCTCTCTCTCTCTCTCTCTCTCTCTCTCTCTCTCTCTCTCTCTCTCTCTCTCTGTCTTTCATTCTCTTTTTTCCAGCATTTTGTCTCTCTCTAGCTATCTGACTCTCTTCTCCCTATCTCTAACTGTGACTCTCTCTAATTCTAGCTCTCTAACTTATTCTATCTTTTCCCACCTCCCTAATATTTCTCATTTTCCTTTTAATCTTTCTATTGCTTGCTACTCTCTGATGCTGTTCCCTTAATCTTATAATTGTCTCTTGAATTTGACCAATCCACTTTATCTTACCCTCTTTGCATCAACTCTGCACCAGCAGTGAAGCAGATAGAGAACTTTCTCCACATTATGCTCCTCTACTGCTTGAAAAATTCCAGGCTGTATACAGTTACAAAGCACATACAGTTTAGTTCACACCATTTACTTAGGCTGTTCAGAACTGAAGTTTGAATATTACACAAAAAAAATTGCTTAGAAAAGTTAAAAATTCAAATAAGAGGATACACGGTTAAAGGAAAAACGTATCATTTTTTTAGTTCCTTTTAGTAGCATAAGTTAGAGGTCTGACAAAATGAGCCTAGTTGCGGTTCTACATCACTGAGATATTAACTCAAAATATTGAAGTAAAGAAGTAAATATTCTCAATGCTTTATATACACAAAGCTTTTTGTATGGCTCTAGAGAGTTTTCCACATAGAAAAAAGAGCAATGGTTTTCATTTAAAGTCCATCAAGCAAATCCGCAACTCAACTCACTTTGTCAGGTCGCTACACATAAATTTTTGAAAAATGCATGTATGTTCTTGAATAAAAAACTGTTTCAATAAAAATTAAGGCACGTCTATATTCAGTTCTTTGCTTGAAAAGAAATGAATGGTTAACATCTGTGTTGATATAGATTTTTTTTTTTTTTTAGGCTTATGTATCCACACAAATTACAAGCTCACTTCTAGAAAACAATGCAATTCATCATCATTATGTGTAATTGTTATGAGTGAGAGGTCAATAACTGACTTAGTTTGAATTTTCAGCTTTGCATCATTAGGGGATTTCGTAATCAAAATATATACCTAAATAAATTTAAAAGTAATGATTGATTAAAGCAAATTTATGAAAATGTGGGGGGCTGCATTTTAACCTTTAAGAATGTACTTATCTTTGGCATTCATATTAAGTATGCATAACTAGTTTGATGCATTATACTCAAGTTATCTTCAACTGCTTCAAAGTGAAAAAAAAAAATAATAAAATTTAAAAAAGATTCTCCATAACCTGATGAACTGCATTTAAAGAATTCACACACTAATTGCAACTATCCACTCATTGTATTTCACAGCTTAACCTTGTCTCATTAGGCATGGTCATCTATTTGTAATCATTGAGATTAACACAGAAAAAAATCAGCTTTTCTTCTCATTTCAGCCTGAATAAAAACATCATGGGTAAGTGATATAATATTTCAACAGGTGTAAATATATGCAAACGGACAAAAAAAATTATAAGCATAGGTTACTGGTAGAAACACACTGATTTAATGTAAAAATGTTAGAGATGAAAATATGAATTCCCTTACCTGATACTTGTCATAAACTGTCCTCCAGAATCTATTTTTTGTTTCAATTTCCGCAGCTGTCTGGCCATTCTTAAATAATATTGAAAAGAAGGAATCAGTAAAAGACATACCTCAAAATCTAATGAATTGAATGTTGCAACTAACATTGCGAAAAGAAGAGGCTTCAAAATAAGTTCCTTTCTTTAAGTGCTATTTTTTTTTAAACTTAACCATTTATATTTTGATGCAGAATTAATTGGTCTCCATCAATTTTTATCGACACAAAAACTCACAGAATACAGCTTACATCTGCACAAAAAGTTTAAAATATTCAAATTTCTAGTCAATAACTTATTTGTTAAATCAACCACTTACTTTTTTTCAAAAGATGTAATAGTTATACTATTATTATGTGCCTAATCATATCATGAAAATCGATAAAAATGTATTTATTCATTTCTTCACATTTCTCTCAATTATAATGTATTAAAAAATTAATTGATATCAAACAGAAAGAGCAAAAAAAAAAAAGATTTGGTTTGATTAAAATCAATAGAATTTATAGTACCTTGTTCATCTGCTCAAATCAATCCATTTAGTTTTGCATCTCTTTTTTAACAAATCTTGAGGCAAATTGGAATGATCAAAGGAAAAAGTGAAGCTGAGGAAAAAAAAATTGATTTGTTCACAAACAGAAATGATGCTTACTAACTTTGTTCTTGATGGTAGGATCAATGCCAGCAGCCAATAAATCTCCTACATGACTACAGTCATTCTGCAGAGCAGTCACATGGAGAGCAGTATTTCCATGCTGAAAATTATATAAAAATATAAACAAAACTTTTATCAAAGTTAGCACTAGACAGTAGGACATCCCATCTAACTTGTTTGAGAAGTCATGTTTGCTAGTATGTCTAGTCTTTATGGTGTGTGCAAACATTCACTAAGCACTGAGCACTTGGATAAACATTTCAGTCATTTTATCATCGAATGCCAATCCAATACACAGGTAATATCCCTGCCTGAGGCCAGCATATTTTTCTGTATTTTGCAATCTTTCCAGGTTGTTACTACTGTCCTCATGGCATCCTGAATGTCCGTTTCCTATCACTTGTTTAATCTTTAGCTAACTTTATTTTACTTTTTCATAGATAGATGAGGAAAGTTTACATGATATTTTTTTTCCTTTTGTCCAAAAAATGACTCTGTTACACTTGACACATTGATGTGTCAGGCCACGAGTAATGGTCACAACTTTTCAGTTACAATCCTCTGATAGTTTGGATCTAGATCTGTTTGATGTATTTGATGTTATTTCCAATTGGTTTAAATAAATGCCTTTATCTTTATAACATGAAGATGGATGGAGAAAGGATGAAAAGCTTTTCAAAGACTTTTAGACAAGCATTAGCCTTCTTGACTGTGTGTCAAAGGGTGATATGGCTGAAAAAAGGTTGCAATATACGATAATAATAATAATAATAATAATAATAATAATAATAATAATAATAATAATAATAATAATAATAATAATAATAATAATAAATGTCATGATCCACGCTCTTCTTAGCCATTTAGTTCGTGTATCATTTGCAGTTAAATCTTTTCATACTTAGATCAAGGGTTAAAATGAAAGGACAAAAATGAAATGACATTTGCCGTGAAGATACCCTGAGTTATTTATTCATAACTTTCACTTTGTTAGGTAGGATAGTTTAGCGCAGGGAGGAACATAAGCAAAGTGACAGTGAGGCTCAAAGCTCACCAATGAGTAGCACTTGGTGATTGCTAAACCCTTAGGTTGCATTTTAGTTTCAGTTGCAATCCAAACCCTTTGAAGAAAGGTCTCCAAATTGTTAGAGTATAGACAGCTGGTAATCGGGTATGTAAAATATTGTCTATGTTTGAACGCATTGTCTATGCAGCGGCCCTGTGGGCTATGATCTAACCATAAATTTACTTAAACGATAGGGTATTTTGGTTAGCTGATATTTGTCGGTATTGGCTTTGTGTCAGAGTGATTGGAAAATTAAATGGTCAAAATCATTGAATATTAAAAACCATTAAATGTTGAAACGTTATACGGATTAAATATACATTTATATCTGAACGTTCATATGCTTGAAATATTAATGGATTGGAAATCTAAGGATTTAAGAATTAACGATATGTATTTTCATTAAGTAATAGAAATTATGTTGAATTATGATTTTGAAACACAAAAATGAGAATTTAATGAAAGGAAATGTTGTATTAAGAATTCCTCCCATTATTGAATTTTATAGGGGCAGTCCTAGAACGGACTGAAAGTAAAACCACCTTTGAAAGACAATCCTGGAACAGGCTAAAAACAAATTATGTTTTAAAGGAGTCCTGGAGTGAACTGAAATTGTATTAATTTTTAAATACCATCGTTGAACAGATCGGAAATTTGATCATCTCTAAAAGGGAGTGGACTGAGTTGTTTTTAATCATATGTGAAAAATAAATGGGGCTTAGCCCAAAACATAAATTGCAGCAGTCGTCTTTTCTCACTGAGCATATTACTCCATGTCGTCCCTATTCCTCATATAACTCCCCTACCGAGACAATAATAGTATTTATAATAATAATATTAATAATTAGAAGAGAGGAGGAGGAGCAAAAATTTAAAAACCCATTTCTAGAGTGAAAAATCTATTTAGCAGACTCTATTGTTTACATGATATCAAGCTGGAATCTCTTTGATACACCCTCGTTTTCCTTCAACCCTTAACTCAATCTCTCATACCATGCAGTCAGAAAGTATCAAAATACAAAAGGTAGAAGGGAGAATCACTTTTCAAAATGGTCGATGTTGTCATTCACAAAATGGTGTACAAAGAGCATTCCCTAATTTGCTTTTATGTTTTGTTTTTTTTTTCTTTTCAACCTGTAACAACCCAAGCAATGCGCAAGCCAAAAAAAGAAAAACCAATAAAAAAAGGAGAAATATTAAATCAGCACACAGCTTTTACAACCATGTGCTTAAGCTGTCATTCCATTCCTATAAACAAATTTTAATCCAATTATAACCAATTTAAGCCAATAAATCTTATCAAAGCATAAAATGAAATCTTTGCCTCAGTATGATTCTGATTTTTTTTTTAGTTGCAATAGATTAAAAAGAGAAGAAATATCTTTCGAGTTAAAGCATTTTTTTTTTTTATTTTTGATAGGTAAGGAGAGAGGTAGTTGACAAGAAACATTTCAAATCAGTGGTTTCTGTTAGTGAAAGTGCGCATCCTCCATAATTATGTTGACTTACTCTAAATAATGCCAAAAAATAGTTTGACCAGAAAATTTAGGAATAGCACTTGGGTAACCATGTTTAAGGCAATCAACCTATCAATTGTTACATGACTTTTCATGAACACAATTAATGTGTACCAGTCACATAAAATGAGTCAAATTGTGGATCTGCATAACTGAATTAAAATTAAAACCCTAAAATAGGGAAATAAAAAATGGCATTGCTTTCTGTGTAGAGAGTCTGAAGCATGTCAATAGGAAATTCTAAACAAAGAGATATATACGCTAAGAAATTTCATTCAAATTCCATAGTGTAGAATCACATCACAACTCATTTTGTAGGATCTACTGCAAAAATGTGCAGTTTACTTGTCTGTGATCTTAAACTTTATTGCACAAATTTATGATGTGCTTTGCAGTGATAGGATTGTGAAACAAAAACAAAAGAAAAACTTTATTATTTGCAAATGGTTGCACTGAATAAATAACATTCTAAAATAAATGACTCACTCGGTTTTGGGCATTCACATTTATTCCTGATGACACCAGAATATGGAAGATGCAAGGACGGTGTAAAGTGCAAACATAGTGCAGGTAGGTATTTCCTTTCTGATGAAGAGAAAATATCAGAAAGGTGGATTTTACAAATAATTATAATACACAAAAGTGAAAACAAGTAAATCAAAAATACAATAGCTTGCTTTGTACGTAACTTGTTCAGACAGGAAAAGAACATGTTTCCAGACTATTCTTCATATGGAAAGCTCAGTATGGGTACTTAAATAACAAGCAGTAAACGACAAATCTCAAAAAACTTTATAAAGCAAAATATTCCAAATAGATAGCATGGACGAGAAGGACAAACTAATGAATGTCTATCATCCTCATCCATGAGCTTGCATAATATTTCAAATAAAGGCATAATACTAATGACATATATAAAAAAAATGTCCTTTATTCAACCTGAGAAAAAGGCACTTTTTAGTTCCTGGGCTGCATGAATGAAAATTAGCAAAGGTGCAGTTTGGTATTTCAGGTTGTGTATATGACTATCTATTTTTCTCAGCTGTTTTTAACTTTCTTAGATCCTTCCACGTTCATCGAATTTGCAGTGAGAGAACATTAAATTTTTGGTTAAATCTGTTCCTGTGTATAATGAAAGAAAATTTTTCATTTGTAAGAAGACTGAAAACTATGATGTTTCCCAGCTCAGTATTACAGATACAGCTATGGCTCAAAAGCACAGTTTATCAGGAATGAAATAACAGAATTATGCAATAGCTATGTTCCATTTTTGAATTTTACAACCAATCATAGATTTTTTTTTCTACACGTCTGAAAACTTGGAAGCTTAGAGATGAAAATGCTTTGATTTCAAAAAGCGTGCTATGATAAGGTAATAATGATCGTGTTGCAGACAAAGGCCATACTTCTCAAGCAGTTTCATGACAAACATTTGATTACCGAAAACAAAAGAAGGAACTTTTTGCAGAGGAACAAAGGTAATAAATAAAGTTACAGTATAGATGATTCTCAATATTTTCTACCCGAATTATTACATGAACTATGTGGGAATCTTGCAGTGTTAAAAACTACTTAGAATCAATGGTTGGTACTCTCTTGCAAACATGACACCTATTTTTTTGTGTAAAGCATTTCAATTTGTTGTGACACTACACATTTGTGAAGACTGAAAGGAAGAAAAGTGGTTCTGCTCCCTTTGAAAACTTTTCCTTGTATGGATAATATGCTTACCCGGTCAGTGTGGTGAGCATCTTCATTTTTTAATGCATTTCTGAGCAATTCAATATCATTAATTCTAATGGCAGTGCTGATAGCAGTCTGAAATAAAACAATAGAGTTTGATAAATGCACTTCTGGTATTATTAAAAGAAAAGCATAGAATTTAACCCAGAAGTGACAAAAGATTTATGTTTATTTAAATAATGTTTTAAGATGATTTAAACATTACAAATGAATTCTGTCAGAAGGAAAGCATAGAGTTTTGAACAGAGTAAATAAAATATTTTATATCAATCTAATGGTTCTAAGAAGCTTTTAGAATTGATGAGAAAAATTAAAATAAAAGTAACAACTTCTATACAGAATAAACCAAAATTTCATGCCGATTTCCTATTTTAAGTAAGGCTTATACATGCAATACTACAACAGCAAACTCAACCTGGTGAAACATAGGCACAATGCATTGCATCAGCATTAAACTCATAAACACAGTCAAATAATGATGATATTTCTTTGAAGTGTACAAAAAAAATGAAAGTAAACCGCCTTGACTTATGAAATAATAAGTTGCATATTTTATTTAAATTTACCTCTCAGCCTTGGGGTTGTTAGAGAGTCTTACAACGAAAGGAGTAATTTACCCAAGAAATATACAAACATCAAAAAATGATTGCAAGATCAATTAGGGAAGTTAACATTGTAACTTTGTAAACCAATATAAAAGACCAAAAACTTACAGATTTTTCTTCAAACATCACCCCTGCCATTGTGACCGCAGTTGTGATCAGGTTTTATTAACTCATGATGTCAAAAATATCTAAAGAAAGAAAAAATAAAACATTGAGGCAACACAGCAGATGCCTTTAATAAAAAAAAAAAATGGTAGCATTAAGTTGGCATCTGAGTTTCAAAGGCCTATAGAATTTATAAAGTTTAAATGTTTTCAAGATTTATTGGTGAAGTAGTGGCCTATACTTATGTAAAAAAAAATGTGCTTTCGAAAAAATATTGTATGTGTCATTTCTCAAACAATTTTTCTTTGAAAATAAAGTGTTTTTAATTTAAAAAAAAACAAACAATTTTTTCGAACCAATTCTACCTAAGATCTAGATCTAGGCCTTGTCATCTAGATCTAGATCTAGATACTAATTACTATATTTAGATCTAAGCCTTGATCTAGTCCATAAAATTAACTCATCTAGAATCTAGATCTAGATCTAGATTTTTTTAGAGAATATTTAAATTTAGATTTAGTTTTTTTTTTTTAAAATAGTTTTTACGCTTACAAATCTCAGGCAATTCGTTTTCATGTGGATCATTTGTCAAAATACAAGTGTGCAAGTTTTTTTAGACTACATCTAGTCTAAAGACATAAATTTAGGCTTAGATCCAGAGATTTGTTGCGTGCAAAACATTCATGGTCCTCAGAAGAAGACTACAAGCCAGGCTCTAACACTACCCGTCGCCATTAGGCGTCTGTAGTGATCGTCATAGATATAGGAAAGGCTTAATGTTTTCAAGGTCGAGGCCAGCCGAGGATTCTTTGTGATTGGGTAAGGGAAACGCTGTCTCCGACATTTCATTTTGTCTCTTGACATAAGATTCGCATGCTTCTATTTATGAATGCGGCTATAACTTGAGCTGCTCATTTCTCTGCGAAGCGTTTAAAAGTGTTTTTCTCTAGTTGATACTTTAAAACACCATCTTCGCAAATGGAACTAATTGGCCTTCATGATTATGCAATAATTAACAAAACTGACAACAAAACTTCTTAATGCAATGTACGATAGTGGTCCAATTCCAGAGGATCTTTGTAAATCTGTTTTTGTAGTACTGCCTGAAACACCAGGAGCAACAGAATGTGAACTTCATAGAACAATCAGTTTAATGAGCCATTCTACAGAAATCCTATTACGCGTTTTGATGCATAGAATGCGCAAGAGTCTAAGACCAGAACTATCTCCAAAACAGTTTGGCTTTGATAAAGGGACTAGAGATGCAACATTCACTTTGTCAATGCTTATGGAAAGGTGTATAAAAATTCAAAAAGATCTCCATCTCTGTTTCATTGATTATTCTAAGGCTTTTGACAAAGTAAGTCATGTAGAGCTGTTTCGTATGCTAGAAAAATTAGACATCAATGGGAAAGATCTGAGAGTAATTAGAAATTTATGCTGGGATCAGACTGCATCTGTAAGAAATGAAAGAGAACATGGTGATTTCAAACCCATCAAAAGAGGTGTGAGGCAGGGATGAATAATGTCTCCTGATCTTTTTAACCTATATAGTGAAATAATCTTAAGGAATCTTGATGGTATTTCAGGCTTAAAAATTAATGGAGAGAATGTTAATAATCTCAGGTATGCAGATGATACTGTGTTAATACTATAGCAGAATCTGGCAAACAACTCCAAAAACTTCTAGATACTGTAGTTTTAGAGAGCGAAAGAATGGGCCTATCTTTGAATGTAAAGAAAACGTCATGTATGGTCACCTCAAAGAAATCCTCTAACCCCAAGTGCAGTTTCGTTAGCAAAGGTGAAAAAAAATCAAACAAGTTAAAAAATTCAAATATCTAGGCTACCCGATAACATCAGATGGTAAATGCACAAGTGATATAAGTAAAAGAATAGCCATGGCTAAAGATACATTCCAAAAAATGAAACAACCAATACTGGCAAATAGAAACATAAGTATGATAATCAAAATAAGGGTAATTAAAACATATATGGTCAGTACTTTTGTATGGTATTTGATAGTGAGCTTGGACAATAAACAAAGAAATAGAGAAAAAACTAGAAGCAGTAGAGATGTGGTTTATCAGAAGAATGATGAGGATATCATGGACAGGAAAAAAAAAAGTCAAATGAATTGGTTCTGAAAGAGGCTTATATCGAGCGATCATTAATTAAAACCATAAGACAGAGGCAACTACAATTTTTAGGCCATATTTGCCGACATAAGGGTTTAGAACACTTAGCAATCATTGGAAAGATTGAAGGCAAACGCAGTAGAGGTAGACAGAGAATAGCTGTTATTGAAAATGTTAAGTCATGGGCAATAGGCAAAGGTAGCAATAACAACTTGATAAGGTTAACTGAGAAAAGGCATGAGTGGAAGAACATGATCGGCAATGTCTGTTCCAGACAAGGTAATGATGATGATGATGATGATGATGATGATGATGATGATGATGATGATGATGATGATGATGATGATGATGAATTATGCAATACCAGGGCTAACCTAAAAACATTGAAACCTGACGATATTAAGGATACATTAGAAAATCAATAGAGAATATGTACTATCTTACGAATAAACACAAGGCAACAGTACTTTAAAACCAGCTTCCTTTTCTCCATCTTTATTATGAATTGAATGGAAATGATTTAAAAGATTCCAAACAGTTTTGACCAGGCAACGGTTTGAAAAGAAAAGCGTTCTTTTACGTTTTACTTATAGCTCGGGGAAAATGTATTTTTAAAAGGGCGGACAAACAAATATAATAAAACCCCATCTAAGACCAATTCCAGTCAAATTCGAAAGACTTTCTTCTCAAAGGAGTATAAAAAGATTATGTTTCTCCACTTTATCTCAAATATTCCCATTCAGGTGTACTTGGTTAGGCGAAAATTTGTAATTAATTTATGCAGCAAGTTACCAGATTTGTTCTATTCTCCTACTTCGGTATTATTTTTGTTTTGTTTTGTTTTGTTTTGTTTTGTTTTAATCTTTTGATGCTATTTGTAACATTTTGCCTGTGTTTTATAGCATTATCAATCTTCTTTTTTATTTCTTATGTAAACGTGACGTTCAAATAAGCTTTAGAATAAAGAGAGCATTGCAGGCGTAAGAAACAACCAAGACAACTATGTGAGGCCAGTCTTAAGTCAGAAACTCATTGCTAGCCTCATATTCCAATAAAGTGAGAGTTTTAGAAGGATGTGTCAGATTACGGCTAGATCCATACTGGAGGTGACGCCACTTGTAATCGCTGATGTGAGGGACTGTGTCGCAGTTTTTCTGTTTTATTTGACTATAAATAAGCAAGCCTAATAATTTGCTTAACAAGACTGGCCTCGTGCGGCAAAGGTCAGTAGAATTATGTGTATTCACGTAATGGCACCCCTCTTCCCTTATTCAACAGAGCGACTGGCGTAACGCCAGGCTGTAATACATATAAAGAAATTGTCCCGACGTTTCGACGAGATGGAAGACGCAGCCGATTTGGTAAGCTTTCACGCACAAAAAAAACTATAGTATTTCCAAACATGTAAAATTGGACACATGAATTGCTGACACCAATATGAATTCAGCTTACTTCTTTAATGTGAGTGCAATGCTGGGTTGACTAACCGAAGCAGCGAATCGATCACGGCTTAAGATGGGAGCAATGCCTATCTAAGATCTACTGGAATACTCCTATATATCATGAACATAATTATGACTAAACGGTAAAAATATAAAATCACGGAGTATAGCCTTATGTTTCTCATGAAGGATTTGACTATTTAGCTCGTGCATTTAAAGAAAAAAAAAAAAAAAAAGACCCCCACACTCATCTGGCTGAGCAGATCTGAAAAGATTAATTGGGAGTAAAACATAGAGTAGGCCCACACTGGAGGCAGCAGTTCACGTGTCAAACAATACATGTTTTAAAATGCTCTCTTTCTTTGGTGCGAGCGCACACCAAGTCGGCAACTTGTCGGAGCGTCGGAGCTATCCTTTGTGTTTTACAGCCTCGTCTTACGTTAGTGGCTCTGATGGATAAGGGAAAGGGGGGTGTCATTACGTGACCACGCATAATAAAACTGACCGTTGCCGCGCGAAACACGAGGCCAATCTTGTTAGGCAAATTATCAGGCCAATTTGTCTGTGGCTAGCGCACAGTAAGCATAGGCTCACACTGGAGGCGACGCGACTTGTCATGGTTAACTTGAAGGACTGATGTCGCAGTTACTGTGCGCTACCCATTGATTATGTTTCTAATTAATTTTACTTGAACCACAATTTCGTGGCCCAGGTCCAAAGCTTGACCTACTGCACAACCATGCACACAACCTCGACCAGTCCGGGGCGTAACTATGCTCGTGTATAGAGCCTCAACCGCTTTAGGAGATAATGTTGTATTAAAAAATAAGTCATGTGCAACCAGACGTGTAGCTGAAATAAATCAAGACACAGCAAATTAAGGACTGAGCGGGTAATCCCCCCCCCCTCTCTCTCTCTCTCTCTCTCTCTCTATCTATCTATCTATCTATCTATCTATCTATCTTTCTATCTATCTATCTCTCGCGCTCTCTCTCTTTCATTTTTTTCGAGGACCAATATATATATATATATATATATATATATATATATATATATATATATATGTGTGTGTGTGGAAGAGAGAGAGGCAGAAAGAGATTTGAATTAGTCGGGCAAAAAGGATGGGGAAGTGATTTTTTAGCGGGAGGAGGGGGTTAAAATTATTGAAGAAGAAGCTAGAGAGGTAAAGAAGTAAGAGCAAAGCGAACGAGCTTGTAAAATTTTCTAAAGAAAGTGGGCAGGGAGATATAGAGATAGAATAGAAAAAGGAAAGAATTTGAAAATTCGTTGAAAAAAAGAGGGCGGAGATATTAGGAAGACAGCGAGAGATAAGGAAATATATTCAGAGAAAAAAGAAAAAGCTGAGCAAAATGAGACACGGAGAGAGAGACGGAAAGAGAAAGAGTAACAGACAGACAGACAGGAAAACAGAGGCATAAAAAGAGGTAATGTGTTGATGTTCTCATTTCTTGTCCCGCCGCTTAGTCCCAGACTTATTGGGGCTGGTTTTACTCAAGCGACTCCGCTCGTTACAGATGATTATTTTTGTTTCTAAATCTAACTTTATCCCCGGAAGAGGTCGAGGCTGTATCACTGAACTATAAATTGATTGAAGGAACAGGCTGCCTCAGGACTTGTTCTAGCAATATGGCGGCCGTTCTGGCTTTTGGAGCCGACAGTTATCACCTGATTAAAGGTGCTCCTAAGTAGAGCTTGCGTGCAGCGGCCACTTTCACGAAGGGGACGTTCAAATATGGCAAAAGGTCAAAAGGTGCTCCTGCATTGGTGGGTGTTTTATAACAGCAATAAGTTACCTTTTTTAAGTTGCTATTTAAATAAAAAAAATATGAAACTGTTGCTAATAAAATGAAGAGACAACTCACAATAGCGTTAGTTGTTAAACCATTTATTTCTAAAATAGTGAATTGTTTTTTAATTGGGGATAGGTCTAAATTTACGTGTTTTTTCCTTTAT
>BLXT01000512.1:0-16173 GCA_019648995.1 Plakobranchus ocellatus | reverse complement strand
GTAGGGGATACCTGTATTGCACTTTCCTCCGAGTGACATTGATAAACAAGGCCCTTCTGGATGAATAAGTTATAGAATATTTATTAAAAGAGACTGTTTTAATCAACAGGTATCAAGAATTTCAAGAGGTTAGATATCAAACTAAAATAAATAGTAGTATCTTTTATGTTACCTTAACTAAGTGTCGATTGAAGAATAATAGACAAAATATGTCTAAGAGTACGGTACTTACGTATACAGCCTGTTTTTTTTTTTACGCGTGGTGACTTTTTGAACTTGTGAATAGGGGTCTTGAAAAAAAGTTGGGGGTCTTGAAAAAAATTTCAAGGATTTGGTGGGGACCCTGATGTAAGTTCACATTAAGAAAATTGTTCTTGATTGTTTGCCATTTTTATCTTATAGCTTGCCACTATTTTTATTTTTCAGCTTTGAAATATATCTAGCCATATTTTTTTTTTCCTGCAGCAGAGAAACTTTATTATATGAAGATGATGATGAACTATTTTTCTTTTTTGGATTTTGAAGTATTTTTTATTAGTTTAGAATTTGTATTAAGCAAAAGTTCAAAAAATTAAAAGTGTTGTAAAAAAAATCATATCTTTTTCATAAATGTCAAAATCAGTATTTTCGACACTAGGCATTGATTTAAAGATGCTTCAGTTGTAAACTTTATTATAAGTCAACCTGAGGAGTGAAAGAGGGGAAAGGTTTTTAAGTTAACAAAAAAGCAAGTGTTTGAAATCTATGATAAACTTCCAGATTCAATACTTTACAGCATCATTACTGTATATGTTTTAATGTTTCATGTTTTTAATGATTATTTGATTTAATTTTTAAGAAATATATATATTTTTGTAAACAGTACTATAGCAATTTCAGTTATATCAACTACTATGTCAAATCACAGGAATGTGGCCCTCCAATATCACTAAAAAAAAGTTTTTGAAACTAAAAAAATTAATGCTGTCATTTAGTTTTTCTACTTTATAACATATTTTTATTTTTTGCTTCAGCTATCAACATAAAGTTGCAGAAATGAAAAGAAAGTTAAAAGAAGCAGAGGAAAACGTAAGGTTTATACAGTTTGTTGTTGGTTTTTTTTTCTTCACTGAAAATTGATTTGTATAACTGAGATTTGCACTTGAGTAACATAACTATAAACTGTGATGCACTATGACAATCACAAGGCATAGTTGCTGAGGATATTATTTTAGAGCAATGGTGGATAGCACATCAGCAAACTTGAAGAAATACGCACTACTTGATCTTGAAACCAAATTTTATAGTTGTTCTTGACAGAGATTACTCTCATCATCATCAGGTACCTTGTCTGAAACAGACATTGGTGGCCATGTTTCTCCACTCAAATCTATTCTCAGTTAACCTCATTGAGTTGTTATTGCTACCCTTGCCTATTGCCCATAAGTTAAGACTTTCAATAAAAGTTATTCTCTGTTTACCTCTACTGCGTTTGCCTTCAATCTTTCCAGCGATTGCTCAGTGTTCTAAATCCTTGTGTCGGCAAATATGGCCTAAAATCTGTAGTGCCTCTGTCTTATGGTTTAATTAGTGATCACTTGAGATTAGCCTCTTTCAGTACCCATTCATTTGACTTTTTTTCTGTTCATGACATCCTCATCATTCTTCTGATAAACCACATCTCTACTGCTTCTAGTTTTTTCTCTATTTCTTTGTTTATTGTCCAACACTCACTACCATACAAAAGTACTGACACTAAAAAAAATGTTTCTATTTGCCAGTATATGTTTCATTTTTTGGAATATATCTTTGGCCATGGCTATTCTTTTACTAATTTCACTTGTGCATCTGTTATCTGCTGTTATCAGGTAACATTTGAATTTGAATTATTTAACTTGTTTGATTTGTTTGCCTTTGCTAACAAGATTGCACTTGGGTTTAGAGGATTTCTTTGAGATGTCCATACATTCCTTTTTCTTGACATTCAAAGACAGGCCCATTCTTTTGCTCTCTAAAACTACAGTATCTAGAAGTTTTTGGAATTGTTCGCCAGATTCTGCTATTAAAACTGTATCATCAACATATATGAGATTATAAAGAATCTCTACATTTACTTTTAAGCCTGAAATATGATCAAGATTCCGTAAGATTATTTCAATATATAGGTTACATCAGGAGACACTACACATCCCTGCCTCACATCTCTTTTGATGGATTTGAAATTACTATGTTCTCCTTCAATTCTTACTAAATTCTCTAATGCTTTAATTATTTCTACTAGTATATTATTTGGGAATTACCCTAAACACAAAAAAAAAGAGACCAGAGTTTGTGAAAGTCTTGTATAAGTTACAGCACTTTTCTATTTTACCTATTTTTTTCCAAAAAAAAAAAAAAAAATTGCCAGCTATCCTCAACATGAAAAAGAAAGACTTTTATTGTAAAGAAAAAAGCTTCAGAAAGGGCAGAGATGAGTACATTGCATTAGGTTTTATAATTTGTGTAAAGAAATTTTGGATTTAAAAGGTCTTATTTTTTGTGAAGAAAGGGTATCATAAAAAAAAAAAAAAAAACATGGAGGGAACAATCAAAATTTTACATTTTTCAAGACGCTTATGAGGCTTTTTTTTTTTTTTTAATCAATAACAGCCTCCATTAAAAACGCAAAGTGAGTCCCATGCTCCAAGTGTCTGGCAACTAAAAGTAAGGTCCCTATTGTTCTTGGCATATGGCATTGTGAGGTAGTTTGCCTCAGCTTTCCTCGCCGCTTTACTTTCACTGGGGTCTTGAGAGACCTAGCTACCCATTAAGTGCTGGGTGGATTCAGACGAGCAAGGAAAAATAGTCTTGTTCTGGACTGGCACTCAAAGCTCAGGCCTCTTATGTGGAAGCCAATGTCCCTATTAGATGAACCACCACTGCTCCCATAACCCCCATTTTCTTTAAATAAAGCTTCTATGTTGCAACGCGATTGTTGTATCTTTCCTCAACAAAGTTTTCTTTGGTCAAGTTTTATTTTTTTTTTTGTTTCATGGAAAAAAAAACAACAGATACACCTTGAAACCTGTCCAAAAGAGTCATATGTGATACCCACTTTCTATTGTAAAATTCTTTCTGTAATCTTTTCAAGTCTGCTTAAGGAAATGTTGGTGCTATGCCAAGACATTGTTAAAAAAAGGTATTATAGAGAATGAAAGGTTAAGTGAGAATATTTATTTCTCAAGATTTTAATTTGTTATGTCTGACTCATAGGAAGTGATCTGGAGACATATTGAAGACTTCATAAAAAATTCAAATAATTTGATGTTTTGTTTTCAAAATTCCATTTTCTCTACTCTCATCTAGTCTGCTTTGGAAGAATTTGCAAAGCTTAAGATACAGCTTTCAGAGTTGGAAAAACAAGAGGAGGAGTTTAAGAAAAAAGAAGAAGAGCTAAAGAAAGAAGAAAGGGTAAGTTAATTTTTGTTGTTTTTCATTTTTTTTTGTAATGTCAGTGTTTCACTCATTTGGACAGACTCTCATTGCAATACATTTAATGAACAATCGAAATAAAGTGGAACTCTTAAATGAAGTGCTTAAGAATTTAAATGTTTTTTTTTTTCATTGTAAAATCTTGATAAATGCATTTTAGGAGATAACTTTAAAATCGAAAACAGTCATCTTTTTTGCTATGTTGAAGCATAAAAATTTTTCCTCACGTTCATTTCAGAAAAATTCGTTAATAAGTTGAAGAGTGGAATAGCGGAACATAAAGTTAATAATAAGATCTTGGTTATGTAAACACTGCAATTTACTTATACAAAATGTCATTGGACATAACTATTTTAGCCCGGCTACTCTTATATATAATGTTTTTCTGGTAAAAGTTTAGAAATCAACAAATCAGTTACAGATTTTTCAGGACTGAGTATTGTTTTTATGACTTCTTACTTCCAGTTGACGCCTTTGAACATTGACACCATTTGTAAAGAAGGAAAATCTAAGACAGTGAGTAAAATATATTTTGTTTAAACCTAAAAATTTTTTTCTTGGGTTGTTTGCTTGTTTTTTTTTTTGTTTGTTTTTTTTAAATCCTCTGGGTAAAAGCTGATCTTATTTGATGTAAAGATTCTTGATGAGGATAAAAATTTTACAGTTCAAGTATATGTATTTTCTTTGGTTAAAAAAAAAAAAGGTTTCAAAAACTTATATGGCGTAGTTGAGGGTCAGATAAAAGCTGCATCTCTCATATATTTTTTAAATAATTTTTTATCACTTTGATTTTGCATATTCATTACCAATTTTCATTCTCTTGAAATTGAAACATCAGTTGCATTAAAATATATATCCCTGAACTTTTTAGCTTATCAACAAGCCTGCTCCACCTCCAAAAGAGCTAACAGAAGAAGAGAAAATAGAGAAACAGGTAAGTTTAACAAGTGTATGATACAATTCATAATTTGTTAGAAAATAATTGTAATAACATTGTCCATCATTGTTCTGCTTTCCCAGCTATACAGTCCTGAAACTTTTTAGAGAGAAAAAGCACAGCTTTTTATATAAATGGTGTTGTTTTGGCACAATAGAGTGAGTCAGTTAGCTCTATCAGATTGCCAATTTGAAGAATTCAGAAATTGTGACCCTATTCATGGCAATATGGCATCCTGAATCTGGCTAATATCTGTAGCAAAAATTAATTTGGATTTATAATTTGGAATATCAGGCATTTCAATCTAGGGTAAGGCAATTATGCACATCATTTAATATTTACTTCAATTTTTTAAGTGAGATGTGAAAAGACATTCAGGATGTTTCAAGTGATTATTGAAAACATCTTTCCTTGACTCAAACATTTATGTTTAGTCAAATATCTACAGCCATATATGTATGTCTTTATTAAACATGGATTTGTTAAAAAAGTGTTTCCTTCAAACTATTGTTTTTTATCCAATCTTTTTCTTCTATTAAGTCTCCTTGCTAAGCATGGAATCTTTAACACTATGAGCCCCCAAGACTGGATTTGTCAGACTTTTTTTTTCTTTTTTTAACTCATTTCAAATAAATGGTATGCCTCTTTGCCCCAATCAATTTGCTGGAAATAAGTTACTGTTTTCTTCTCTGAATTAAAAAAAAAATTCTTAATTTGCTTTCCACACCTCCCCACAACCATATAATCTCTACCAGCAAGAATTTACTAAAAAGTACAAATCAGAGATTCGCAAATATGGCATGCTGCAGAAATGGGATGACAGCAAATCGTATCTCACAGAGCACAATTTTTTAGTATGTGAGGAAACAGCCAACTACCTTGTCATTTGGTGTATTGACTTGGAGGTTGAGGAGGTAAAATCTATTTTCACCTTTTGAATGTTAATCATTTAATTAATGGATAATCATTCCTAAATGTGGTACAGCTTGTTCATGCTTGAATGAAAATAAATAAAACTTTCTAATTGAATTTGGGCACTTATGTGACATCAAAATGAAGCTTATGATTCTTCTGGTATAAATCATTTATTTAAGAGACTGAACAAAAACAGTCAACACCATAAACTCAGCTTTTTTTTTTTTTTTTGTTAACTTTCCCTAGAAACATGATCTGATGAAGCATGTGAGCCACCAATGCATTGTTATGCAGTTTATTCTGGAACTAGCCAAAAGTCTGAAGACAGATCCTCGTAGTTGTGTCGGGGCTTTCTTCTCTAGGTAAATATGTATGTCAAAAAATGAAAAATAAGGCTTTATTTAACTTTCTTACACATTAGATATGAAGGGTTTAGACACAGTAATTTTTTAATTTGGCAATTTTTTCCTGCCTTTTCTTTGGTGAAGAAAAACAACTTTCATGCATGAACAGATATGACCACAATACATTTTTTGCCAAACCAGACACATCCAGAGCCAATCAAGTAGCCTTTGCTGAGTCACATCACAAGGTATCACTATCAGTAAACATTTAAAATAATGGACGGTTTTGTTGAAGCAGGCATGCTGTAAGAATTTTTAAAGAGTTTTGATAGTTTCGAAGTTTCCAAGATATATTTGAACAGAATTATGCTTGTGGGGAAAATCAGAAGAAATGAACAAGAGAGGCAGGCAATATATCAGCATTAACCCCTAGAGTGGGCAATTCTTACACTTTCCTTCCCCCTCATTATCCTTTAATTTTTTTTTTTTTTTTTTTTAAATTCTTGGAAGCCCTAAATAATCCCCTCCTCCAGATATACAAACACACACACTCAATCTTTCTCTCTCTCTCCCTCTCTCCCTCTCTCTCTCTCTCTCTCTCTCTGTAGTTTTTTTTCTGTCAACTTTATTTTTTTTTTCTTTCTGGGCCTCTCTTCCTCTATTTCAAAACTCAGCCATATTTACCACAGATGATTAGGGATTTTTTTTTTATTTCCCTGTGAATTGGATGTTTTTCTTCAATTTAATTTTTAACTGAGCTGAAACAACATATGATAAAGATATTTTGTGTTCTAGTTTCTATAAATTGCATCAATATTATCTTGAAATCAATCCTATAAAGGTCAAAAGCTTTTTTAAAAAAATGAAATTTTAGACAATACAATTAAATTGCTTTGGAGATGTTATTTCTTGAAATGTTTTGAACAAAACATAAAATGCGCCAAGGCCAAGATTCAATAGTGGATCAATGATCTGTGGAACTTATGTGCTAGGGTTGTGCCAATTTCTTGCTACTGAATTATTTTGTGAAATATTGAATGAAGACTGAAAACAATGATTACATCTATCTAACAAATCAGGATGAATCAAGTTCTTGAATTGCCTGATTTATGTGTCCAGCAGCATAGTTTTAATCATTCTGCAGACAGTGAAAAGAAGTTTAGTTTTGTCACGCCTACATGTCATTTATCTTTTTTATACAGTAGTGTAAAAAAATCGTTTTACACTCTGGGGTTTAAAAATGAAAGGTCTATGTGCGTATGCAGAGTGCCAGGTCTGACTATTTGTGGGTTGCATAGAGTTTAATCAATATTCCTTTTCAAATGGTAGAAGTCAAGAATCAGTAAACTTGTATGGATTTTTTCTTTAAGAACTGAACTTTCATAAGACACACACACACACACAAAAATAAACTAAATCTGTACCCATTTATCTTTTTCTCCTGCAAATTAGCTATTTGGTGTCATTATAAATTGTTGGTTACCGAGTCTTTATTTTTCTTCAGTCCATAGAGTTTGTTTGTTTGTTTTTTTTTGAGTTCACTGTATTTTGCTCTGAAATTGTTTAAAAACTAATATTTTGCAATGTTTCCAGGATTAAACTGGGTGAAAAACAATACACAGATGCATTCAATGATGAACTTGAAGCTTTCAGGGCAAGAATACAGGCACGAGCTAAGGCCAGGATTGAGGAAGCTGTGAAAGAATATGAAGAGGTAAGTTTTTCGTTTGTTTATTTCAGTATGGGCTTACGTGCTGAAGTTTGTGATATTGACTATTATTTTGCTCAAGTCAAAATATACTATTCGAATTGAATTAATCCTTTTGTCAAAAGGTAATGATAAATTAAAATGAAACATATTTGTGTGGTGGCCTGCAAAAACCTGTCACATTGTGCCCGACCAAAAATTTTGAGGATTTTGGTGTTATCAGTTTGCTGAAACATTACTGAATAATATAAACTTTGAATTTTGTTGATAGCTTATCTAGAAGCTGAGTTAAGGTAGTTTAAAGGGACAAAACATGATAAAGAAGAAAGTGAGAAAATGGGGTTTAAAGTTTACAGGCCTACATGTATTTTTTTATTCTTTTCTATGTATACAGGCAGTTTACCTCACGGCGTCTTGCTACAACGTTATAGGTGGGAATTTAGTTTGTGAGGAGACCAATAACCCCCTCTATGCTTAGGAGACTTAATAAATTCGCCCCTGCATAGCGCCGCTCCCAAGTGCCGTGATTAATCACCTGCCGGTATTTGATCTGACAGCCGCTGGGCCTCTTATAGCGCTGTGCGCTCTGTGCCTAGGAATTCTCCTTATATTGGCTAAAATTTTCAGCCTTTAACCTGCCCAAACACAAAACCCAAAGTCTGAAGCACAATCGAGTTTAGTATCATTCGAAAGATCATTTTATCCAATACAAGACGCACTAAAAATTATACTGCTGCCTCTAAATTCGGCGATTCTATTGCCTTTTTTCCGTGATATATGTTGGTTAAAAAATAAATGTGATTTTTTACACTAGGTATTGAAATTATCAATTTACTTAAAACTGTGCTGATTAAATTTATTTATTTTGGTATCGGTGATTAGAACACGGTTTTATGTTTTTTGTGTGCAAAGGGCTTTAAGTGCGGTCTTTAACAAAATTTTATATGAATTTTTTTTCTTGTGAAGGTTACAGGAAACACTGAACACGGAACGCCTAATTTTCTATCTAGACACAGTTTCAGATTGTTTTCATCTATATATATATGAAAAAAAAACACATTTTTTGAGAGTAAAATTTTAAACAAAAACGGCCTTAGTTTTATTGGCAATCGCAGTCAAAAGTATGTCAAAACAGATGTCCACAAACAACTTATAAGACACGTTATGCTACAAACACTTAGATGGATTGACAATAGAATCATAATAGACACCGCATTTACACATAAAACTAAACTTGACTCCATAAACCTAGCATTTTCCAAGACCCACAATCCAATATCGCACAAAAATCCAATCCACACCAAGAAACTGACAAAAGGTTCTCTCAAAACATAACATTTTAGAGCATCGCTGCATACCAATCATACAGAAATATAACTTTGGTTAGGTTTACTAGGAGAACAGGGAACTTTTACTTTCAACTATCGGAAAAATACAGAAAAGAACACACGCTGTGAAAAATGAAGCAAGTCAATTACAGACAACAATGAAATCCCACCTGCTACAGACATCCCAACATCTTAAAATACTTATTCCAGAAAAAAGGAAAAAGAAAACACAAAATAAAGAATGAAATGGTAGAAAATAATTGTGTCTGAGAGAAAGAGAGAGAGAGAGAATTATTCTTATAAACCTAGTGTACTGTTCATAATGACCTCAGTGATCATTAAGACTTATGGTTCAATTCTAATTGTAAATAAAATCTAGCGAATATCACATAAAACTTGTAAGACAAAACTTATTTCATGTTCTAAAAAGTCTTTGAAGTTTACCGATGTGTGGCTTATCACAGGCAACGTATAATCTACTTTGAGTTTTGCAAAATATATACATGTAGGCCTAGAGCTGACAAAGTGCGAGAGAGGACTAAGAAAGAGAGACGGAAAGAGAGACTGAATGAAAGAATGAGTGAATGAACACATTGACTTTTCATGGCCATCGCTTGCTATAACTTAAAGAATGTTCAAGAGTCAAGACTATGTTAGCTGACTGTGTGTTTAAAAGGCTTTTGTGGAGGTCATTGGCACCCTTCGATCGGATATACGAACTTACCGGCAGTGCAGACATATAAATCATACTTTAACCTGGATTTACTGTCAAACGAAGATACCGCACTTCAAGAGATCAACGTCTTCATAAGGTAGAGAATAATCTCTTCAGTTTCGCCATTTTAAAAAAAAACCCAACTGCACATTTTTAATTTATTCAAGTTTTTGTGCAATGATTAAGAATTAATGACCTATTAAAATTATTCAACCTTAAAATATTTCTTGCGCCATCTGTAAAGTTGTATGATCTAAAAATCGTTGCATTTTGTTGATAAATATGTTTTCTGTCTTTAAACCTTAAATTTCACCTGATGCTCCGCACAGATTAGTAAAAACGACGCGTTAATTGCACTGTTATTGAAATAGCTGTAATATTCACTGGGCCTAGCATTCAGCCGGGCGGTGTACGGGGTCACGGGGTCAGAGCGGTCGGCCCGGGTCAAACTAAATGATCGCCGGCAGACAGCCGTGACCTACTTTAAGCTACATAGAATCAAACATAATTATGTTGGAAAGTAGAATCAACAAAAAAGCATGTTTTCAATGATTTTCTCTCACACTTGCCTAGAATCTAGGTTCTGCAACTAAATCAAAATATTCTAAATTTCTATATCTTTTGATGTAAATCCAGGTCTAGAATTAGATGAGACGTAAGCAACATGATTTGAGTTTAGATCTAGAAGAGCATTTCTATAAAATTTTGAATGCTATAACCTTTAATAAATCATGGTCTTTTTTTATATTCATCAAAACATGATCTAGATTATCTTGAATTATGCATATCGTCCCACCTTAGGCTAGACTTGGTTCAATATTAGAATGGGGCAGGGCTCAGCTTGTGTTCTTTTGCTTATATCTTCTTCCACCTCTAAATCACTGCCTTTTTTTGAGTCAGAAGAACACAGAGGTCTTTCCAAGAAGTTATTTTCTATTATATCTCTTAAATTGTCATCAGAAGACAAATAAGACAGGCCTAGAGCTCCCAAATCATTCAAATACTTGGCTATTTCTTTCAATCTAGCACTTCCTGTTATCTTGAAACTATGGACACAATCTACTTGGCGACTGACAAGAGATATTTTTCATTTGAAATATCTTAAATTAAGCAAAAAGTTAATGTTTCTTGTAAATATAAATTAACATATATGTTTAACTTTATGGGAATTCAAAGCTTTTGAACTTATGCATCGCTGAAAGTATAGAAATTGACCTCAACAACGATGATAGGCTAATAGATAACTATACTAATCATATCTGCACACTACTTTAATCTTGTAACATTCCTTTTCTGTTCATGCGCACGCTTCAGGAATGAAGAGTTGAGAAAAAATGCTCTAACTACCTGTGAAAAATTATTATTTTAAAATACTTGAAATTTTTAATTTTTTTAACCTTAAAAATTTTTTAAAAGTAGTCTACTATAATTCAAGAATCTATTTTTATCAATGACTGAAAATCGACCTGGTATGACCTTAGGATGTATTTCAGGCTCTAGTTCAAATTTACATTTACCGACAAGTGAATGGTTTTTGTATGCCACTACACATAGTTTTTCTGCAGTGTCAGTAAAAATTTTTAATAAAGCCTTAGTTGAACAATTACTGGGTCTACAGAATAAGTCGTGGCAGAAGATTTTATAGAAATCTGATACTTCATGATTTTTTAAATTTAGTCCCTAATTATCTTGAAACTTTTACTAAGATTATTAATTATATCTGAAATCATGATTAATAGAGCTTATAGCAGTTTGGTTACTAAGTTTTAGGCCCCAAGAAAGTTTGCATAAGTTTTCTGTTTCTGATTTGACTCTTAAGACATGGAATAGGGCATATATATAATACACTTTGAATTTTGTTGATAGCTTACCTGTAATAATTGTAAAGAAGTGTGTATGAAAAATGAAGACATATTACAGTTATTAAAGTTTTTGCTTATGATGAAAAAAATGTGCGAATACTGCTTTTCAATAAATCATGCAACCTGTACAAATATAAAGCAAAAACAAGTTGCTCTTTCATTTCTCTGAAGATTGCTCCAAATTGACTACTTGTTCAAAATTCATTTGAAGGGATAGACTTCATTCAAAATTTTTTTTCTATTGCAAAGAAAAAAATGAGTTTGCTTTGACACTTTTATGTGACAATAACATTGGATGGAAAAATCTTATGTTTCTGCTGCAAAGTAAACCTGTTCCACAAATATGCTTACAAATTTGAAAGACTCGCAATTTAGGGTATGTTGGGTTTTTTTTTTCATTTTTTGCTTTTGGTGAGACTGACTTCTGTTTGGTGTTCTTTTAGGAAGAACGCAAGAAACGGTTAGGCCCTGGAGGATTGGATCCTGTGGAGGTCATGGAATCTCTGCCCGAAGTAATTTTTGTTGTTGTTTTTTTTTTTTTTAAGTGAATTCCAACCAGCCACATCTTATTTAAATTCCTTTAAAACAAGTCAACAAAAAGAAGAGAAAAAAAATCCACTTAATTTTTCTATTGTAATATCATACTTTCTCTCTCTCTCACCTCCCTATCTTTTGAAATATATCTGTAGGGGCCCCTACTCAATTCATTACAAATTAATTATTTCTTGTGTTGTAATAAAAATAAAATGGCTCAAATTTTGCATTTTAAAATTGCGCTAAACAAAATTTCAAAAGGAAACCTGTCAGCCCACAACAACCTTCCTTATTAAGAAATGGATATGCATGCAGTTTTGTTTTGTTTTTTTTCATGTTTTATTGCCACTTGGAAAGAAATTGCACTTTAATGTTTTTTGAAGCTGTACATTTCTTACTTTGTACATTATAGTGCCATGATATTATTTGGACATCACTTTAATGTTTTTCTGTCTATTAGCTCTAAATATTTTGGAATCTCATAACTATAATACTAGCCTTACTTAACTCTTAAACCGTTAAGTTTTTTTCTCTTACACAAAGCAATCAGATAGGATTTGTAGTTCAAAACGTAAAGGAAATAGTCCTGGGGCAAATTAAGTAGTTTCGGAATAATTTGGTCAGTCTAAAATTCAAAACAAGTTTAGAAACAGAACAATCTATTGGACGCTCCCATCGTCCAGCACTGGTTTACGAGTTAACATAATATTTTTTACATGTTCTAAGCCTAATAATTTGAAGTGCAAACATCATATAATTTTTCTTCTTTTTTAGCTTTGTAAAATTTGACCTCATAACCTAAAATAAATGGGACCAATTCTCTTAATTTAAGGCCAGTATTACCTTAGTGGCTCTAAACAATTTTTTTTTTTCACTTTTTTCTTTTGTCTCACTCTCACTATCCTTTGAAATCAATGTGACGGTAAACTTTGTCAAAAAAAAAAACAATTTATTTAAAAAAAAAAAAAGCCTCTACATGAAGACCAAGCTCAAAGTGTTTCATGAAGTAAACAACATGGGTAAAATCTGGACGTAAAAGAAAATCCCCAAAGAGGGATTTCCACCAGTCTCTGATGATTAATTAAAAAAAAAAAAAAACAAAAAAAACACACACACATTTTAAATCCTCTTAATTTATTGATTTGGTTTAGCTGTGTGGAATTAGATTTAGGTTTCTACCGCATATATAGAGAAATCAAAATGTTACCTTTAAAGTGGCTCTTAAAGTTCTCAGATCATTGCCTACATGTTTTCTAACGTGTAATGTGGCCTGTCATGAGGGTGGAGTGGAATTTATGTTTATCTCAACTAATTAATAACAAATTTTGCAATACTATTAACATCATTACCCTGATAATGCTGGAATCAGATTTTCAAATTTTAGTACAAATAAGTAGATAAAACTAATGAGTGTTCATGAAGTACTGTATTTTTTTAAAAACAGATTATATTACGCTAAAATTTTTAAACATGTAAAAGTTAAGCATGCAGATTCGTGCTTCTACTATTTGAAGCCAGCCTGGTTGGTAGATTTAAATATAGTGGGAAGGGTTCAATCTACCAGTTTTCCATTTTTAAACTCAAGTTTTTTTGCTGACTTTTCTTTTCTTTTTTTTGCTTTTTTTTTAAAGAAACTTCAGAAGTGTTTTGAGTCACAGGACATTGCACTTCTACAGCAGACAGTCTCTGAGATGCCCCAAGAGGAAGCAGCATACCATATTCAGCGCTGCATAGACTCAGGTCTTTGGGTACCAGGGGGAGCAGAAGAGAAATCAGGTGAGACAAAGGAGGAGGGAGAAGATAAGGCCACTGCAGAATCAGCAAAGACAGAAAATCAGGAGGAGGAAACTTATGAAACATTTGATTGATATTTTCACTTGATTTTTTTTTTAAAGGAAAAGATAAAAAAAAAAAAAGCTGATTCACTAAATTGAAAGAGAAAACAATTGAACAGTTCCAGTATTTGTAACAATGTAAAATTTTCAGCCATTTTACTTAATGTTCATAATTAATCATAAAGTTTTGATACTAAAAGAGTGAACTTTAAGTTGTTTTCATTACCCATTGTGAAGTTTGAAATAGGTTTTTTTTTTTAATATAACTGAAATATTTCTGTTAAAGAAAGGGCCAAGACAAAAAAATGACATGAGAGTATTCCTTCATAAATTAATCACGTTTATTGAGAGCAGGAACAAATTATTTATTAGTTATAAATATGACTATTTGGCCATATCCTCATAAATATCTTGTGAAACTTAGGGGATGTAAAATAAACTAGAACTCCTGTCAATGGAAACATGGTTTGTTTCCTATTCTTTAAAAATTTGAAACAGATTGCGAGAAAAAATATGCTTAAGTATTTTATTTGTATGTGTAAATTATAAATCTTTTCAACTCAAAGCATGTTTTTCTGAAAGCATTTTGCCAGTGTATTTCTATAACAGTGCCAATCAACTGGGGAATGAATTAAATATTTCAATTTTTTAATGCACACAACTTCACAAAAAGAAAGACTGACATAAGACAAAAAAATATAAATAAATGAAATACCCACCTATATTTCAAAGTGTGCACGTGTCTTCAACCTTTCACTCTCTTGGTTAATGATTTGCTTGTGTATAAGTGTGTCACATGTCTATAAAGTCATGTAGGTGGTGCTCCTCTTTTTCTTAATGTTTATAGTGATGCGGAAATTTTCCTCATAGACATTGAAACTTTAATTAATATAGGGATATTGTTGTAATTTGTACGGTTTTTTTTTGTTTTTTTTTCTCTTATTTCCTTTTTTTTTCATTTTTTTTTTAGTAAATTTTCCCCTTCCATGTGTTGCAGTTTTTACATGTCTATGATTACTGTTATTTCATACATTGAATTAAGTGTAAACAATTATGATTTGTCTTCGTATAATGAAATATAAATGCCTTATAGTTTTGAGATAAAAGCAGGAACAGTATTTTCCATCTTATTCAACGTCATCACACATTTTGACCACAGCAAAAAAAAAAATATCTCCATACAGTTAAATTTTGAAATACAGTAAAGCTATCCTTGAGGGAAAAATAACTTTGCCTGTCAAATGGCTAGTAAGTTAATTCTCTGATGGATTGGGCATATATTTGGAAATAGTTAAAAGAGTTACAAGATGTGTATGAGTTTCTGTGTTTTCTTTTATCATCTAATAAAAATACAAACATGACTAATCATAACTATCCTCAAAGATGTGCTAACACCGCTGAAATATTGTTCACCACACTCTATGAGTATACCTACAGGATAGCAGAGACTTAATTTTGTTGAGTATCTTCATTGCTTAAAGATTTAGATGATCTTTTCTTTCAAAATGAAGATATCTGTGGTAAACAAAATTTGCAAACTGCTGTTTGGATCTTACAATGCACTGCAATTGTATACTTATTGATGCTCTTCATGGTAAAAATACATTACATTGTTTAAGTGCTTGTCTGAGGATGATTGGAGAGTGTTATATAAAATGTTATATTTAGCATGGACATAATGTTTACATTGTTTAAAAAATCATTAAACCACCTTAGATGAAGTTCATCATACATATAAAGTATTTCAGGGCAAAATGAAACTAACATTTTAAATTCTGGATGCATTGTGAAGCATATTATTTGACAATGGTACAAATGCAGCGTATTTTGTAGTTGGTTTTTAAAGGTTAGATTAATGGTTGCTTGTTCAATGGTTCAGGACCTCATGTAAATTAGAGCTGAAAACACATCTCAATAGTCACACACATTGCATATAATTGTAGGGATTACTCATTGTTCAATGCATGTTCAATTTCAACATTTTTTTTTTATTTGTGTATGTTATGTTCGCTTTTGTAACATAATCTTAGCAATTGTATGAGCTATACAAACAATTAAAGCCCAAAATCTGTTAACGGTTCTCAGAGGATTTTGGTGTTCTTTAATTTTGATGGTTTTGTTGAATATCTATAGCACTACAGCAGTTCAGTTTTACATTGTTTAAAAAATCATTAAGCCACCTTAGATGAAGTTCATTATACATATAAAGTATTTCAGGGCAAAATGAGACTAACATTTTGAATTCTGGAAAAAAGTGTTTTTCTTGTGTTTATCCCAAAATTATGATTATGGCTTAAATCTGTTCATACTTCGAAATACCTTTTTATACCTTTTTGCCCTGAGATTTTAATTAACTTTGAAATAGAAGTTTAAGAATTGTCCAAAGCCAAACATAGGTGAGATTTGACATCATAAAATCAAGACTGTCTAAAAATAAAAGCAGCTATGAGCAGGAAAAAAGCTGAGATTTGATTTAAAAATAAATGTGTGATTTCACTTTTGATGGACTTGATCATGGCCTTTATACAGGCTACATAGTATGCCC
>BLXT01000501.1:2073027-2085910 GCA_019648995.1 Plakobranchus ocellatus | reverse complement strand
GCAACACATGAAATGTCATTTTTTTTGTGATTCAGGATAACTAGAGTTATTTTACAGATTATCAGACTTAATTTTTTTTTTTCTACTGAGGATAAAAAATTCAAAGATAATATTGAGTAAACATGATTAGTTTAAATGCAAGAAAAAAAAAGAAAAAAATAAGACCAAAGAAATCATCGTTACGTATGAACTTTTTGTCTGTGTTTTTCTTTTTCTTTTCTTTTCTTTTTTTTTTTTTTTTTTGAATATGTTTTTTCATAGCATTTCTTACTGAAACTTGACGTCACAAATTAAGCTGTCGTGAAAATTTTTATTTCTAACTTTTGTTTATTTATTTATTTTTTTAAGTTGCTTTCCCACAAAATAATGTGCTTGAAGCTAAGGGCGTCATCGAGCAAACTTTTATAATTTCGCCAACGTCTTTCCTGCCTCTCGTTCCGAAAGCGAAATTTCCTTAGGTAAACGCATTGCTTATTGAATCCAGCAGACTTTCACATGACAGTGTAAAAACAAAACAAAAAGAAAAGAAGGAAACTAATAAATACATATACCACTCTTATTTTTAATTTGTATTTTTTTTTTACACGCTGCTCCGAAACACTAGCCCAAAATAAATGAGTTAGTCATTTTTAGATCATCATTACGATGATTCTGGGCTGCGTGTCTGGTGAACCAATCAGAGGTCTAGTTATAATATCATCGCACCGATCAGCAGGATAAAATCTATTATCAGTTTGCATTCACAAAACCTTTAGCACATGGTGCTCTGGAATGAAAGCTAATTATCCACGGAAATTTAAATTCAAAACTTTAAATAACAATCTAAGCATTATTTCTGCTAATAGATGACACTGCATTTTACATTTCCGTGATAGTTTTTTTAATTAATTAAAAAAAAACAACTACCAATCAGATGAAAGTGTTTGTTGCATCATATAGACGTTTACATGCAGATGCTAGAAGACTCTAAAACTGTCAACTCCCAAACCTGCATAAAACCGTTTGCACCAAGATGATATGATAGCTGACTTTAAACATTCTCAACTTTATCGAGAGGAGTGTGGAAAGAAAAACATAGACGGCACATCACAGATTTTATCACAGATATCGGTGGTATGTTAGCACACGTCGAAACAAATAAATGTGATAGCGTTGTAAAGCTCTCAACAAAGTGAATATCTGACTATCTGGCAGTTGTAAATTGCGAAGCTTAATGTGTCCTCTATCACCAGGCATATCAAATTTTAATGCCTTAAATCTGTATGATTAGGTTTTGTTGAACATGCAATCTTGGTTTGAGCTATTGGAATTTTTTTTTCTTCTCTGGTGATTTCCTCGCGGCTGTGTCTGTTAAAAAAATATCAAAGGCTAAATAAAAAATGAATTATATGGAAAGTAATGCTCGCATACACTTAAGGTTGTGCAAATGGGTTTGAACTCCGGCACTTCAGCTGTAAAAGTAGATAAGGTTCTTTTTTGTTAGATTAATTAAAAAAGAAACAAACAAAAAAAAAATGTGTTTGAAGGCAGCAAAAAAATATTAACATGGAAAAAAAACCCGTACGCCTTGTTACTTATTCAATATCTGTACCAAGATTTTAATAAGATGGAACGATTCGTTTGTATCTTTTAACCAAAAGGCAAAGATAATGGAGGCTTTTTCCCCTTTTTTGCCATTTCTGGTAAGGATGACAACGATTTAGTGAAAAACTAACTCACAGAAGAAACACAAGCATGCCCAATTGAAATAGTGATCGGCAAGGAGACCATATCTTATGATCAATTGAGTGGCGTACTGGACTGAATTGCGACTCAAATGTACACGCACTCTTTGCAGTTGACAAGATATGGCGTAGATAGTTTGTCTCATTATCCCTTGGTACTAACGTCGAGTTATGCAACATCTCAAACAATAATTTATGATAAGTAATACCGAGACTTTTCGATAACGGTTACAATAATATCATCATAGGACTAGTATTAAGCCACATTGGTATTCTGCTTTTAAATGTGTCATCGTTAGGTGAACAACTTGAACTTCATTAAAATTTGTCTTGTTAGGCGATTGGACATGAAATTACAGAATATTTTACACTAAATTGTCTGTTTCTGCAAAAGAATCAAACAGAATACTATTATAGATATTATACCCGAGGATGTTAGAGATTGCAGGAGCCCACAGTCTTTCTTTGCTCCTTTCACTGAGCCGTGAAGCAGCTAACATGGCTGCCCAACTATGTACTCAGTTAGAGAGCGTCCCTAGCGGAACGGGCAAACTATGGTCAAATGCATTTGAGTAAGTTTACTCCTCGCTGATCGAGTAGCATAGTGAAAAAAATATCCGATGTCTGGTGCTTTCTAACCTCCTTTTTTGGCTTTGTTGATGTTTTTGTTGTCTTTGGCAATGAACAGGAATAGTTGATGAAGCAGAGTGGAAATATTTCAGTTATAAACTTGTTTTCATTCTAGCGAGATCAGACATTGGTTTAAACTGACTAAAGAAAAAGATAGGGGCAGAGGTAAGAAAAATGGTGCTGGCTTGAGAAATTCATCACAAAGAATGAATGCATGAGTCAATATTGTACAATACACAATAAAAATATTGACTACGCCACTGAATTTTCGTTCGCAGATTTTCTCTAGTGAAAATTAAAATATCCCGTATCCATTGGTTAATTGAAAGACAGTGCTTAAAATATGCTGCTTCCGTTTAATGTTAATGAATTTCTTTAAACTACTATTGAAATCTATTTACTAAGCTCAATTGTGTTTTGAAATGTAATAACAGTGAGAAAATTCCTGTTTTGGCAATGCTCACGAAAAAAAATCAATAAATAAAACAAGCATGTTCACGACGCGTATGCAGTTTTAGGAAATGCAGCTAGGAGCCGTTATGTATCTCAAACTCTCAACAGAAATATCCTAGACGTCAAATAGGGTCAGAAAGAATTAATCTTACAGGTCTATAGTTTATTTCTAAGACCTGCCAAAGGATAATCCCTGTTCCAGTGAACCAAAAGACTCAACAGCTGTTGGACTAGAGACAACGCACGGCCCAATATTGGGATAGAATGATTGGTTAAGATCTATTCAATTTGATAAGGCTAAAATTGTAGTGGCCGATTACACCAGTGACGTCTTTCCCTGAGGTGCCAAGTGAGCGGGGCTTAGTGACTTAAGTCCGGCGGCGGTATTTATTTATAAACTATACCAGCCCGAGTACGAGTGACCGAGAGTGGTTAAGATCCCTAGAGTTGGGAAAGAAAACTCAAATAAATGCTTTACATTATATTTGTGTCATTGTTTAAGCAGATTACTAACACTTTTGGATCCATAGTTGAGTTTTGATCGTTATAGAAGTGTTGATGTGATGAATTTATTGAATTATGAGCACAAGATTATTGGAGTAAGCGATTATCGCACAGTAAAAATATAGTTGTGATTTATAATTATCCATGTCCTGAAACGTAATAGATGTGACAAGCATTACACATATTGTGTTTTTTGCACTTTTTAAAAATTTATTTGATAAATAGAAAGGGAAAAGCAATTTAAAAAATACTTTTTTACTTCACTTTTCCTTCTTTTCCTCTTTCTCATTCGTTACCTCCACCTCTTCATCATCTCTATCTTTTTCCTCCTCGTCCCCTCCCTCTTTTTTTCTTGTTCCTCCTCCTCCTCCCACTCATCTCCTCCTGTTTTTGTTATTTATCCTATCATACTCCTTCTTTTCATCCAACTCATTCTTTTGTCAATCCTTCTCCCCTTCCCTTCACCTTCTCTTCCTTTAAGACAGAGTAGTGAGAGGAAGGACACATTAAACATTTGTCTCTACAAGTAAGGTCGAAGAAGTAATTCATAAAACAAATATTTCAATGTTGCTGACATTGAAGTTCTTTACAAGATATTTTATTACCTTTACGATGTGACCCCCCAAAAGTTGAGGAGGACAAGAAAGTGACAAGTGACTTACAGGTTCTTGACTCTTTGACCCACTGGCCTCTGTGATTGTGTTTTAAATTAGCCAATCAATTGATGTGCTCATGAACAATCCCAGAAAGCTCATTAAACTATGTGTTGGCCGATATTAATCTTGATAATTATGAACCAACTTAACACCAATGAACCACGTGATAGAGGTATGAGACCTAATGACACATCGGTGGATTCTATCTCTTAAATCTGTAAAACATTTTAAGGTACCTTTCCCCAAGGAGCAATGCTCGATGTAAGTTTTGCTTGGGTTCATACATTTTGGTCTATGTATGGACCAATCTCTAGGCCACCAGCGATACAACTATAAGAATCCCTTCAAAATTCTCAACAAAATCTTATAGAGACGTGCGGCAAAGCAGTAATCTAATTTTTCTAGACGTCCATAATAATACTAAAAAACAACAACAACAACAACAACAACAACAACAACAACAACAACAACAAAATGCTTTTCATTTTAGTTCTACGCTAACGAATAATCAATGGTTGCTTTCGTTTCAACTTTCATCTGTAACTGTGTGTCTACATTTTGTAGCGTATTTTATCGGTTTTTAAATCTCTAGTTTACAAAAAAAAATAATAATAATATAAACAGCAAAAACCGTAAATTATGCATATTGAGAGATAAGAGACGAGGTTAAAAAAAAAAGAATAGTAACTATAGAACTGCAGTAAAATGTTATTGTTATATAACTTACCTTGCTCTTAACGCCCAGGGCGATAGGGACCGGTGTCAGATTATTTACTGATGCCGAAGCATTCTTTGTTTTATTTAACCCATGTCTTCGCTACTAATGTGTGAACGCTTTGCCATGCTATTTTAAAAGGTCATAATTGTGCTCATAATAGGAGCCTACTATTTTCTATTCATTCATGTCCTTTTTTTTTTCATTTTTTTCCTTATAGGCATAAAAAAATGCCTGATTAGCACCAGATAGAAGCGTTCTGTTTCTAATTGCTAGTTTTGCTCAGAAAAATGCTCTGCTCTTTGTAAATATTCGAATATTTCTCTTTGCCTTTACCAGTCACATCGCCCCATCTGCCTCAGTTCATAGTAAACTTCCAATAGACCCCAGTCATGCAGTAACATACCTGAAGCCGCTATGACCAGATTATCTGCCATTAGCTGTGCCGTCAGTCTCTGTTATTGTTGCCTGTATTATATCACTACCATCTATTTCTCGTCGTTTGTTTAAGAGTTCTTCTGCTTCGTCGTTTTTCTACAGCGGCATCTTCTTTCCTTTTTCAAGTCTTTCGTACACTTTCAGTACCCAAAATGCTGTCCCAGTCTTGGACTTATGTTGTATTAATGTTTCAAAAAATACAGATTACAAGTCCAACATTTCTCCATACCTTTTCTTTTTTTTCTTATAGACTAATCAGATCCGTGCTCTGTCCATGCGTCGCGATTGGCGCTCTTATTCCTTGCATGGAATTTTCAACATTATTTTTACTTCTCAAAATATTCTATCCATGCTACAAGTATTGGATTTTGTAACGCAGATCCTCATGATTTCCAAGCATATAACAGTTTATCAAAGCATTGACGCTTGAGCAAGCCTGGCTCTGGCCACACGAGTACCCCTGGGCCGTGTGCCTGCCTGGTATCGGCCAGATTTGGATCTTTAATACGTAAAAGAGCGCTGACCTCGACAGAATCGGCATAGCAGATTAATATGAGGAAGCCGAATGTGGGGCGAAACGCTACACAAATCTTAGTTCTTCGAGGTGTTGGAGGGATTATTGGACGGTCGGTTTGGCGAGCACAAATGCTTTGTTCTCCTATCTGTGCTCAGTGTCGTTTATAGATCATGGTGGCGATAGTTCTATAAGCCACGTAAGTTATATTGAACGCAGATAATAATGATGAAGGCTTAATTACGGGTGAAAGCTCCATTGTTCCATCAGAGAATTGCTGAGCTCTTCACACTGTAAGAACTGCTATCGCCGTGTCTTTATTTTCGGTTTAAAAAATTTGTTAAGACGTATTATGGTGGAGGAATTATTCTATAACACACCTATAGCCGTATTGAACATCAGGTAGTTATTAAAAAATTAATTTAATTAAAAAATTTCAGTCTTTACGGAAAAATAAATCGTTCTCCTTTTCGATGTAGTGTAACAAGAAAACAAACGTGATTACTGAAGCAATTAGTGCAAAAAGATTGAAGTGAAATGAGACGTCAGTAATTAAGAAACAATTAGGAATAAAATGAAATTGAATTTTAAATATCTCGGTTAGCTTATGGGAACAGTGTGACTAACAGCCAGTGCCTGTGTTTTGTGTGTGTGTGTGTGTGTGTGTGTCACTTGTGTTGACACAGTTACCTTACCATAATCGGTAGTAATTATTTTGCTTTATCTGGGATTTAACACCAAATTTCTCTCTGGATAGACAGTCGTGCGAAATTTTCAACTACATATAGCATTCATAAATGAAGCGATCCAATACTTTTCTATGCTATTCAAGCCATCATACTTTTATGGCTAACAATCGAAAGAACTCAAATTCCTTGATTCAGCCCCTGTCTCGCTGCAAATAGCTGTAGAAGGTGAGCCGAAAACCGAACAACTCAATATTAGTTTGAAGGTATCAAAACGTGAGGTAAGCTATGAATACATCACCATATAATGAACCTTCCTTCTATTGGTGTGTTTGTGCACGTATTAAGACTCTCGCTCTGTAACAAACTTTTTTTTCATGAAAGCGGCTAGGGAAAGCTATCAACAAAAAGAAAATGTTTCTAATTCTTTGAAATTCCAGATCGCATCATTTGTACGAGAATTAATTTCCAACTGGAGGTTGTATGTATTGCGCTGCAATGTGTATTTCACGTTTAGGAAACATAAATGTGATTAATATTTTGGGTAAAGTACTTTGAGGGAAGGCTACTATTAACCCGAGAGTGGCGTGAGATTCTTAAAGAAAAAAGGTGAAACTTAGCTGAAACTTAACTGATTTATCTCTTTAGAAGAGTACAAAATATGCGCCTCTTTGAAAGGAGTACTGAATGGCATTTTAAAATCACTTTTTGTTGCTTTCAATTGAAAAAGTCATCTTTTATCGAGCTTGGTCACTAAACAGGGCTTCTCTACAATTTGACGTGCATAGACTGATTTAATAGGATTCTGTACAATACACCCCGGGACTACTTTTGTGCTTACATATTTTTCATACCCATCGATACCCATGCTTAGTTTCATAACTAGATAGAGCAGTTTTTTTTTTCTTTTTTTTTGTGTGTGTTTTTTTTTTTATTTCATTGGTTTGATAATTCATATAAAACATACTTTTTATCTACATTTGCCAATAAGTGAAAACAGCAAGCCATAAATATTAATCGTCTTTTCTATTTAAAAAAACAGATACGAAAATAAAAAATTTTTCTACTTTAATGTTCCACATTTGTTATGGTAAAATAATGACTGATACTGCAATATATTATAATTATTAAAGCATTATTAACCTCGGCTCGCCCCTGAAGACCCAGGTCCTAAATTTCTTTGAATTGGTAGCAAGCAAGGGTTGAGGCTGAAATAACATTGGTCTTATGGTATTCCTTAGATAGCCATTCCGTTAGTCTTAGGTTTTGTAAAAGCATATACTGAAGTCTGCAGTACAAAGGGAAAGCCCGTAGCAGAAAAGTTCAATGAGGGATTTATTGATACCATCTAGAGTCAAGAAGAAAAGACCCTCAAAAAACAATTTCTCCGCCAAAACTACATGTATACAAAAGGTTGAGTGGAGATCTTTTCTTCCTGTTGACATTCTGTAAGGATAAAGCCTATAAAGCAAAAACTGGCCTTTTCAGCATGAGATATGATTAAAGCAAGGCAAGACGCGATTTCTTTGTAGATTTCTCGTTCTGCTTTAAAAATGAAGAAAAAAGCATTTTTTTTTCTCTTAGACACCGCTAGGATGAGAATGCAAACACTTGCAACGATAAAATATGAAAGATAATAAATGTAACCACTTTAATGCTGAAGAGTAATAAGACACCCTTTCCATGTATAAGACGAATAATCAAAGCCTCATACATAATGAAGTGTGACGTTTGAATAATATTATGATATTTTTTTTTTCTAAATCTCAGTTCTCACTAATATAATCATAGTTTATGATGTCAAGGGATTTCTCGAATTTATTTAGACAACTCCGTAACGTAGTGACTGCCAGTCGACTTTACAGTAATCATAAGAAGACATAAACAGTGTCATATGCTCGCAAACAGACTGGTTAAACATCTAGAACAAGGTAGAACAATTTGTTTCACTTGAATTTCCTCTTACTCCTGCATGCTGTGATTCATGTATGTGCAGTTTGACATAGTGATATAAATCGTCCATTCAAATTTTTAAAATAAATTTTATGGGATTTATACTCAAGTAATCATGCATGTTAACTTCAAGAAATACACATCTATGGAGAATAATATACCCTGTGGGAAAGTTAATATGCTGTTTTGGCAGTTTACAAGGAGTTAAGGAATACGATACATCAATCAAACTGAAATGATTTTCAAGGCGATTGTTAAACAATTATAATCATCTCGTGATATAAAGGTTGTGAAAGGCACAGGGCTCGTAAAAAAACCGGTTATTATCATAGAGCTATGCACAATGAATTTGGATTAACAATCTTTAATAAATGCTGATTTTACAGGTTTAATGATTTTAGCGCTAAACTTAACAAATTCAAAAAGAAAAAAAAGGAAAAAGAAAACTTTTGAACAAATTGACAGGAGGGTAAGTTATATAAGCTTTCCAAATTGATTTTTTACGTGAAATCATTGCAAAGAGACTTGATGCACTTGTGTTCCGATGAAAGCTTACTATGTTGGATTTTCTTGTTGCCTTATAAATAAAATGAGAAACTTTTGTCATGCGCTCCATCTTGGTATGAAATGCAAACATTTTTTCTCGTTCAAGTTTTCCAGGCAATGCTTTATTGTTTATGAGGAATAGTTTTTTTTTCCTGTTCTATTTCTTAACATAGCGATAGATCTGTAACATGACAACCTTTTTTTTTATGTGACATGTTTACGTTCGAAAAAAATATGTTAATTTTTTTTATTCTGAATATCTCCCCCTCTATACAGTTTATGTTACTACTAAAGCTTTGAGATCGAAAAGTCGATGGTTATTCGCTCACGTAAAGAGCTCGCTATCAAAGATCAATCTGCATTGTAAGCTTATAACTCCACTCTGCAGAGCTTTTTAGCGGGATGTTTGCTGAAAGGGTATTGAGTCACACCAATCAAATTAAAGACCAGGCCAAACCCTACAGAGGTTTTTGAAGCATGTTTAACCAGAACTACATGGAATGTTTTAGCAGGCAGTTGATCGATACTACGTATTTCAAAGAAAGTATATCTATTGAAGCATTATGGCTTTTTGTCACAAAAAACAAAAATATCCAATAAGAAGAAAAACAACTAAGGAGAACTAAGGGGACAAAAAGGTTTGATGCACGTATCATTTCAATCTAACGTTACAAAATCTCTGAGCTATTTATGTATGGTTATAACAGATTTCACCATATCTACCTCCTTCCTTTCTGGTCTTCTTTCTCTACCCCATCCTTCCTCCTCTCTTCCTCCAATTTACTTAAGCTCTTAAGATAATCATAATATCCGAGTACACTGGAACAATCATTCTAGACAAACGTAATACAAGATGGTAACTGAGTTAAGAGATTATATAAAGTAGATTGAAGGCAGGGATGAAGTATTGCTTGTCTGTACCCAGGTTTGTCTGAAGACTTAGCACAGTGGCTATGCATGCCATCTCAGTGAAGGGTAAAAGATAGATATACGTTAAGAATCTGTTTAGATGTTGTTGAGTTAGTTTTAAAATTTTGCAAAGTTTTGAAAAGTAAAATGTTGAATATCAAATATTAAGAAGTTACCAAAAAAAAACGAAAAGTCTGTCGCGCAAACAAAGAGTGTTGTAGAATTCACCGATTCCCTGTTTCCTTTTTTTTCTTGCTTTATTAGATTAAGCGCACATCGTTAGCCTTAGCCCAAAGGTGTGACAGCCATGAAGAAAATACGTTTGCGACAAAGATAATGTCACTTATGGATTTCTTGCCTTCGAATAGACAGAATTGCGCACACGCATGCATACAAGCTCACTAACTGTTTGAAACTGGCAATAGATTGTTCGCCTCATTGCACTTTTATTGCTCTTGCAAACCTTCTTGCTTTCGGATTTTCGGCATAACTCTAATCACAGGAGGTGTTTTATCTGGGCCGACTTGGTTGTTTTTAATCGACTTTGGAAGGTCAAAGCAGCCTTTCAATCGGACTGGAAAATTAAAAAAGGAAATTGTTCATCAGTGTTTGTAGTTGAGTTTGAAAGACTGAAGAACAATTTGGTGAGCAGTGATCTTTAAAAGTTTTATTCCTCGTTTGGCATCATTTGTAGTATAAATTTCCGTAACGATTGGATAAATATCTGGAATTAATGGACTCGAGGCAGAACCAACTGACATAATCCAAGAGACATAACTTAAATCTAGCAGTGCTCTATCACGCGCCCAAAAGTGTTTGTATATAGTGCAGGCCAATAGGTCTGCTCCTTTTAAAATCAAGACATTGTTGTTTTAGCGTGATCAGTCTGAGGACAGCAGCATATCGGATATTCCCTGTGTTAATACAAGTCAAGATGAGCAAAGCGGGCAGCTCGGGAACTCTTCGAGTTTTGGAAACTCCGCTCAATGGCGAGTTCGAAGGCAAAGCAGTTTACCTGGCCACTCACGTCACTTCCGCCCGCACCGACCTCACCAGCAGCCGAGTGCGGTCCAAAGCGCCATCTATCATACGGGCGCCTAAAACACCGCCCCCATTTGACCCAGAGGCAGATTTTAACTACGATAGTATTGCAGGTGAGTTATAATTCACCTGCCTTTCGCATCATACTCAAATGTAACATCAAATTCCCCCTCTAATACTATTATAATAAATTATGTCACCAGTAATTGGATATGGTTTTAATAGTAAGTAATACAAAACATTCATCAGCTTTTTTACATCAAGTTTTTAATATTTTATCAATATTCTTAATTATTTCACTATGTGTTCACCATCAGACTTTCTTCTGATTAGTGAAATAATGACAGTGCTTACCAGTTTCCTGGTTTACTAAACTACAAAAAAGTAATCAAATCTTGAAAAACAGTGTAAGTATTATGAATATCTAATACTTACACTGTTTTACAATATATGCAGTCCCGGGTCTTCGCGAGTTTTTTTTTTTTTTTTCCATTATTTTATTACAGTTCAAATACTTAAGAGAGGTACATTTTTCTTTAGATTCAAAAATGTATGAAAAGACACTAAGTGTAGATGCCACACATCATGATTTAATTTAAGTAAAATAAGGTATATCTTTCTTCTGAACCGTGATTATACTATAAATGAAGGTCAATATACCAATTTAGATTTTGCCTAAAAAATGAAACAACATAGTTCGAAAATTCCAGGTACGTAACAATTATTTTGATTTTTATTTTTCTCTTTTTTTTTTGTATGGAATGATCTTTTATAGAGGCAGCAATTTTTTTAAACGATCCTCCTCTCATATGCTTTTTAGTGTTAAATGCTGTTTGTCTTTTTTGGTTCTCGTCCAATAGTTTCAGCGATATAATTATGACTTTCTCCTTCCACTCATATCTTCAGCATTCATTTTTTTAACATCCTGCATGTTGGAGATATTAATACTATAGGTTATCTATCTATCTATCTATTTATATTTCTATCTATCTTTCTATCTATTTATCTTTATATCTGTCTGTCTGTCTGTCTGTCTGTCTGTCTGTCTGTCTGTCTGTCTGTCTGTCTGTCTGCCTATTTGTCTGTCTGTCTGTCTGTCTGTCTGTCTGTCTGTCTGTCTGTCTGTCTGTCTGCCTATTTGTCTGTCTGCCTGTCTATCTATCTGCCTATCTTTCTTATTTTTCTGTATCGCTATTTCATTTAGTCATTTAAGCACTTTTAAACAATATTCTAGAGGTTATTGAATTACTATCACACAATATATCAGATTAAACAGATATCAAACTTTTTTTTTTTGGCCATGCTCTCAACTATTCACCCGCAACTTGCGTAAAACTTACAATCTTTTTACAAAAGTTTGGCCAAAACAGCTTCCTCTGATCCTTCTCTCTCCCATCATCTCAATATTGTCCGTGTTGACCAGTGACCCCTGAGGGTTACAAGAACAGCCGAGAAGCACTAACCGGGTCTTACTGTCGGATGTGCAAGAGGCTAAGGGTCACGCCCTGCTCTCGCTTCCTCAAACAGATTGGGTCTCCTTCTTTGGCCCTACGCGAGCTGAAACTGAGCAGCAAGGAGTTCAAAGCCATTCTAACAACGCTGGTGGTAGGTCAGAGTTGTCTCTTTTACAGCACTCGTCAGAAAATGTTGAGTTTTCCTCTCTTGAGAAAAGAGAAAAGCTACAAAATTGAGAGGAATCCGACACGGAATCAATAGTTCAATTGTGATGTTTTTAATATCAGGCAGCTTCAGCATACAGCTTCACGTTCAGTCTTACCGCAAGATTGATTGATTTTCTCAATCTGATAGAACTATGAGGTTCGAAAATGTTCCTCAACTCTTTAGAATTTTTTTTTAACCTTTTGGTTCTAATGAAACGTAGAGTTGCTCATTTTAATTTCATCGAATTTTTGTTTTAGTTGTTAAAAACAACACGCGAGAAAAATCTCAATTCCTTTCCCAAAAACGACCCAAACGAGACTTTAAACACTTCGAAATGGTTTTTGTCCATCTAAAATTGATTTTTATTTCTTTCTAATTTAAATAATTTTTGGTTTTTGTTTACATTTTTTGTTTTTGTTTTTGTTTTGTTATGTTTTTTTTGTGTGTGGTTT
>BLXT01000501.1:2038472-2057705 GCA_019648995.1 Plakobranchus ocellatus | reverse complement strand
AGAGAGAGAGAGAGAGAGAGAGAGAGAGAGAGAGAGGGGGAGGGGACTTTTGCACCAAACAACAATAAAATCTTATTTACAAAGTTCCATCAATTGCCATCTGAATATCCAGATCCAATCAAATGTAGAGTGGATTAAGTTTTTGGATCAGAGTAGAAAAAAAAAACAAGTTTCTTTGATGTTTTACGTGCACAGTAAAATTAAAGAGAATAAACAGATTTACAATTAGAAAAATGATACAATCAAATTTATGGAAAAAGACAAAAAAGGGAAGACGAGCTGTTTAAATTAATGATATCTACTGTGCGTTGGAGAGAAATGCAAGATTAAATTGCAACAAGATAAATTCATGTTCAAAAGTATTGCCAGTGCGCTAAAAAAAAAAAAAAAATGATAGTGTGCGTTATCACTTTGTGTAAAAGCAGTGAGAATAAGTCCAGAAATAACTTAATCATTTCATAACTAATACAAAATTTGGACTAAAAAAGTTCAATTGTTTCACCCTTCTTATTTCACTTCAAACGTCTTGGAATCTCAAAGGCACATACTTTAAACTTTTCACCTCGTACAACAGTGAGAATAAATAATTACAGATTTGTCAAAAATTAAATTTTCAATATAAAAAATAAAAAAATCTAGTAACATTACCACCATTACAAGCAGAGTACAACATACTTTGTGTGGGGATAAAGATGTTGAATTAAAGAAAAAAAATTGTTTCACACAATTTTTTCAAAGCATAACTACATTAGGTAAAGGGCAAATTTTTCTTACGCATTGGTATGTTATAAAAAATGATTCCTGTTCTGAATAGGTTTTTAACTACTGACATACTGAAAAGAGTAAAATGATTCATGGATTGCTGAGTGTCTGTTTAGCTGAGAAATTTCAGTAAAATCTTTAATATGTGTAATAAATATAAAACTTGGCCATTTCTCATTAAAATCTATGAAGTGTTTGAATACAGCTGACATTTAAGAGTAAAGTAGATAAGAAAACTGACTCAGTGAGAACATCAGGTATTCAAAATAGCTCTCATAAAACTGAACAGGAGTAAAAGTACATTAGATAAATTTTACTCACTCCCACTCTTTCTCGTGAAACATTCTCACAGTCAAGTTAGTTTTAGTTCTAAATGAATTTTTTTTTTTTTTTTTTTGGGGGGGGGGGGTCACTACAGAAAAATCAATGGAAGACTAAAGAAAGATGGAGATAAAATTTGAACTGTATCAGAGAAAATTCAACTCATTAGAAATCAAAAGGAGAGATTGCAAGAGTAGTTTGTTGGAGGAACTATATGGATACTTCTAAGCACAAGAAAGTTTGGATTATCAAAATGATGTTGGAATCAAATTTATTTATGTATGAGTTTCATATAAATAAACTGAATCCTTTAAATATTAAGATCTTCCAGAATTGGATGAAGAACTGCAGTTAGCTTTTTTTGTGTGTTTTTCTGTAAATAGCCAGTCCACAGGCTTTTAGGCCCTCTCTCAGACTGCAGTGCCGGAGGCAGGGCTCAAAACTGTGACAGATGGGTCCCTGCAGATCTGAGGGTGAATTCGCTATCCACTGTGCCACCAAAACCCCTGAACTACAATTAAACTACCAGCTAACAAAAAAGAAAAAAAAATTCAAAACAGAAACTCTCAGGATTTCACCAAACAGAAAAAAAAAAAAATCACAAAAGATGAGCAATGAAAATGAGAAAGACCCAGATGAAAGGGGATTGTATCGGTGGAATGTGGGCACAAAACAAACATACTGAAAGAGAGTTAGAGAAAAGCATAAGGACAAAAGCACTGTACATTCAAATCACCACATCAATCTCCTGTTACAGTGTTGATATGCCATCAAAATGTGAGTCAGAATTGTTAAAGTAATACGTTTTGCTATAACTATTGCAATTGTTTTGATTTTTTGTAATGTTCTACAGTTGATATTGATGTTATTATTTTTCATGATTTACAGAAATATGTCCTGCTTCATATCACTTTTTGTCCCCCTACAGTTATCATTCTCTCTCACTGGCTTCTCCTCTTTTTCACGACATGGCTGTTTATGCTGAAGTAAATATATATATATTCTGAAAACCGCTGCTGTAGAGACTTAAACAAGTCTCACTTGATCAGCTTTTACTTTCAACTCACCAAAAGAGCACTAGAGCCACACTGTTTGCACAAGGCAACACTAACCTCATTATAACATTACTTATACTTCATATATTATTGTAACAAAAAAACTTTATGAACCAGGAAAATACTGGACTGATTTGCTTAGAATATCACAATCTCAGAATATTAGAAAAAGACTAGACAATTTATTTTGCATGCTTACAAAAAAAATTTTAAAAATACAGCGCTTAGAACATTGGTAATCAGGCTAATGTCTCTGCGCCCCAAAGAAACAAACGCACACTCAACACTCAGTTTGATATCACGGCTGGTCTGACAATTGCCACAAAAATGTATTTTAGCAAACATTGAACACTTTAAACTTTGACAAGAATTACAGCAATGTGTGGAAAAATAACTGTGTAGCTTTGGTTCTTTGGTTTAAAATTTCAAAGAGAAAAATGAATGATCATGCAAAACCATGAATGATTGTGAGAGAAAAGACAAAGATCATGAGTAAAAAGAAACGATTGTGGATTAAAAGAAAAAGATTACGGCGAAAAAGAGAAATATCACAGAGAAAAAGATAGAGATTATAGAGAACAATTATTGGGGACAAGAAAAAGATTGAGAAAAGAAAACAAAAAAAAATTGGAGCTTTGCAATCAATGCCTGTCTTCAAACTATACATTTTCAATAAATGTAAAGAGCATACTTTGATTAAAACATCCACATGGTCTTAAAGCTGCATATTTATACAATCTTGAACATGTTAATACAGACAAAGCAAAGTATAAGCCCAACTTCAATAGCATTTATTCGCATGATAAAATGTAAAACATGCAGCAAAAACACTGAATAGAAATTGTTGCTAAACAAGATTTCAAGTTACGAGAGAAAGTCAATGCAATGTTAAAATGAACTGTGCAAATAGCCCTTTACAGGAATCCATCTCTAAAATTCAACCCTTTTATAGAAACCTATCAGCACAATAGTTTTTGAACAGTCTTCTGTAAATATGTGAACTACATTCTTCAGGAATCTTACTCATAGAGGCTCTTCTACATCATCTATCGATTTACTCAGTCTTCCATGATAATCTTTAGCACAGGAATGCAACTTTTCATCCATAAACAATGTGAAAATGAACATTTAGAACAGAGAGCTTTCCCTGTCTATTGTAGGCTTAACTGATCCACTTCTTTGTAACCAGTGCCTGTCTATTGTAGGCCTAACTGTTCCACATCTTTGTAACCAGTGCCTGTCTATTGTAGGCCTAACTGTTCCACATCTTTGTAACCACTCTCTCACCCACAATCTTGGATCAAAGGTAATATATTTACCTCTTATTGTGTGCACTTCTTTAATTTATTGTTTTATTTTTTATCTCTTTATATTTTTTAAAACACACAAAATCTGGTCAAGTATTTTTTACACATTTAATTCTACCAGATATCTTGGAAATTAGGAGTTGTTTATGATGACTAAGAGGGGAAATGACATAAAATCAAGCTACAAACTAGGGCTTCTCAAAATAGAAACATCAAAAGTATGATAACTGATTACTTTAAGAGTGAAGCGGATATTTGGTGGGCCTAAAAGTTTTTACAGAGACTTACAGAGATAGATTCGGTTTAGACTTGGCTGAATCTTCTATACCTATGTCTGAGTGCTATTTGTGATTAGTTCCTTATACTTTTGTTATTGGACATTGATTTCTCTTGAATGCTGAAATTGTTGAATAACTATTCTGTGCGCTGTGAACTCACCAATATGCTCAAGTTCCCCTTTAAAAAAACAAAATCTTCTTTGAACGCAATTTTATTGTCCTACATCGCCACAAAGTATTTCAAACAAGGTTTCAGATAAGCCATTCGAAACATTTTAAAAGGTGAAAAAAGGCATTTTGCCAAGCCTTATTTACGAAAAAAAATGCCTCATAAGTAATAAATGTGATACTGGATAAAAAGTGTGATTTGCAATGGCACACAAAATTCAAAATTCTGCCAATGCCAGAACAACCAAACCATGTGTTAAAATGTGCCAATTCTTTGTCAATGTGGCAATACTTTTACCCTGAAACAAACACAACATAAACAAAGGTCAACACTGGTCCCAGTGTGAACAGAACACTGCTTAATGCCACCATAAACTGTGTTCAATGCATTCTGAAAATCAGGCCAGATTTAACCAACAGCTAAAAGAGGCTTTGCAACTGGACATAACTCTGCCTAACCTTACTTTTGCGGCAAAAAACATATCATTTTGTTATGACAACAACAACAACAAAAACAAAAATTTTGAAACCAGATAACTCAAATGAGTCTCAAGTTCTTGTTTTCACATTTTAGTTTACTGATGATTTTTAAAATTATTTTATATGAGCTTTGCTTGCAGTGATTAAAAAGAAACAATCAAACTGAAAAATAATTGACAAATAAAACTATGCAGTCTGTGTCTAATGGACCTTGAAAACTATCACAATCATGCCTTAATTATTTTATTAAAATCTTTTTCATGCTACCAAAGATCTCAATTTTGTGGCCTCACTGCACAATTTTTTCAGTTATTACTAAACACTATTTTGTCCCATAGCCATACAGAAAAAAATACCCCTCATATATTCCTCATCAAAATACAATAAAGTATTATTGTTGTGACTGTAATAAACAGACATAAACAAAAGTGATGCACATATTTCTGCATCAAATTTTCAGGCGCTGTAAGTTGAAGTTGGGAGATATTATATGACTGCCACTAAGTTATGGAAAAGTGTTAGCTCTAATGCAAAACTATTTCATACAAGGAATCAATCAATTCCTGGCATAACTATTTTCAACTCATTTTTATTTGTAAAGCAATCAGTAGCCTAAGTCAGTCATTTCCCTCCTTTCTCATCTTTCATGCTTTAACAAACATTCGCTGGAGATTGATTCTCTCTCTTTTCTATTTCTCTGCCCTTAGAGTTGTCTTATAAAATCTCAAGCTCCTGACAATGCATTAAACAATATACAATAAAATGTTATGTGTACAGATGATCCAGTCACTCCTTTCTATTCATTCATCTGTCGGACATGAAAATAATGTAACCCATCTGGACCTGCACAGGCCTTGAATCAAAGTCCTTCCACAATCTTGTCTGCTGAGCAATTTCTAGATCACCTAGAACATTTACAAATGGTAAAAAATCTAAAATCTAAAATCTTTGTAACATTATCATCTATGCCTCTTCTTTATATAGTTTATTCTTTAAGCAATTGTTTCCGCACAAATTTGATTGTAAATTGTCATTGATATCACAACTTTGTTAACCATAAAACATGGGTGGCTGGTGGCAGAAACCTTGTGGTAAAAGGTTGCTGGTTTGAGTCACTTGGCCTAACCGCTGCCACAAACTTGACATCACCATGGAAGTAGTTAACAGGCTAAAAATCACACACAATCAAAACCTATAAAAAGAAAGCTCACACTGCTGATGCACTGCAAGCCAGGGTGCAAGCAGTCATCACTGCTTCAGCCTCCGTTCCAACATGAACTGGACTGCCTCCTGTTTGCGCAACACACGAGGAACTTTGTACTGGTTTGAGGCAGCATCGGCGCGACCCAGAATGAACCTCCGCAGGTCATAGAAGCTGCCTCGAGGAACCACATGGACCTGGATGGGTGCGATGCTGCCCTTATGTCGAAATGACGAGTATGGGTAAGAGTGAACCATCAGAGCATCATCCAACTGGATAGGGAACAAGGAGGCAAAAAAGTTAATTAAGTTCAGTTTAAAATCAAATAACTATGTGTTCAAAGTAAAACAAACAAATAAATAAATAAATAAATAAAGAATGTATCACTGAGAATTAAAAAACAAATTTTCAAAAAATTGATATATTAAGATTGTGATCAAAGCAGGAATAATTTTATAAATATTAAAATTGTAACTGTTACCCCTGAAACCTTTAGATAAAATTATGAAGTGAGCAAATTACATGGTATGTTTTTAACTTTTTTTTTTTACAAGAGCTGCCTCACTATAAAAAAATTACTTAATTTAAAAAAGGGATAACCATGTTTCCTGACGGGTAATTAAATAAACTTATTGTAATTAAAATTCCACTGATTTCAAACTATAATGAATCGTTTGTTTTTGACATTGTGATTTTTTTTTTCTTCATCTCTCTTTTTATTAATAGCCATAAAACTTAAGAAAAAATATAATTGTGACTGTAGTTTGAAAATATGATTAAATATTAATTATTATTTTGCAAATATATAAATTCCAAAGAAACCAAAAAGCCATTCATAGATGACAATCAAAGCAAAAATGAAATCTTACATTCTCACAGTAATGTTTAGGCTGTGGCAATAGCTGCTGTTGTGCATACACATTTACAACAAGATTTGACCATAATAACAGCGCTTTCATTGTATAGATTAACAGGTTTATCATATCACTACTTCACAAATTTATATTACTGCAACACATACTACAGTAAAGCACAAGACAGTTACAACATGGACTGAAACATGTTGGTTTTTAGACTTATGAAACAAATCAGAATGTAATCAACGTAATTTTCATTTACAGGTAGTTAAAGTAAAGGCTGAGGCTACAAGTTCTAGAACCCTGCTTTATAAAGCTAGAAACCTACTTGCTCACTCTAGAACCTAGAATATAATTATTACAAAACAATACAGCAAAAGGCATTAAATGGTAACCCAAGCCTTAAGGAGAGCACCATCCCAAGCTTCCCCAGCTACTCAGACCAAAGGAGAAGCGCACAACTCCCAATAGTTATGTACCGATTCATGGCAGTTTATTACAACTAATGTACCTGGCAACACGCACTTTACATTGATTAGCTTTTGTACCGAATAATACTAACTTCTTTTGCTAAAGCATTTCTCTCACACTGCAACCACAACTGCTATTTTAACCCTCCAGGTTACTTTTACTTTACAGATTGTGTGTTTTAGGCTCACATTTTTATACAATTAAAGAAAACGAAAAAAGAATCATATTGTTAATCAACCTTAATATCATGTAGAGTCTAACACTACTATGCTGCTGCTACTGTTACCACAACTACTACAGTTACAAATATTATCATTGCTACACCTACTACTGCTACATTGTACAAGTGCTTTTTAACCTCAATACAACATTTCTATTCCTCTAGCGTTTGTACAACACACAGTCACCTATAGCTGATCCATACCAAAAGATACAAAGAAGAAAACGGTTGCTAACTAGGAATTATATGGCTATACATACAAAATGAAAGAGCATCAAAATTGAATTAAAAGGTTGTTATGTAATTTATTATTGTTTTATCTTGTAAGTACAATTACATAATTTCTAGTTGGAAAAATTTTTTTCTTTTTGCTTCATATTGTATATTCATTTGCGATTGCATCTTTTGGATCCTAGATTATTTTTATAATACTTCCTGGGTGTTGTTCTATCCCATTTATATGTAAAATTTTACCACATAAAGCAAGAGAATCTTGTTTAGTTCTGGAAAACGAAAAATTGAATAAATTATGCAGCTTAAAGACAGAAGGCACTATGACAATGTGAGATCCAAACAACTGAAATCAGGCTTGCATTGAACCTTGCCATATAATCTGAAGTTGCATTTAGAATATTTTAAACCATGATATCTTTCTGTGAGGTTTGCGGCAGTGAAAACTGAGCGGAGCTATGCTTAACCTGAGCTAAGTTGTTGGGTTTTAGCTCTTTAAAAAAAAGCGCTTGTAAAAAAGATTCATTGGAAGTCTTTTGTGTTACATGCAAGATTGAACTCAATAGGCCTGGTCCCAAGATACAGAGAATTTTTACTTATTTTTTTGTGAGTAGAATACTAGTGAACTCCAACAAAGCTCTGATTTCAATTGGTTGAATTTCACATCCTTGGGTATCTAAACTACTTGCAGAACATCAGCGGGCACACTGGCTCTCTGCTACATGCACAAGGCTTTAGCAACAAATGTTGTTTACCATTTGCACAGGGCTCACCATTTTCCTCTGGGCTTTAGACACAGTGCGGACATCCCTCATGCCATCATCGGTCTCCAGCTCGACAAACACATGATAGCATGGCTGGCTGGTCTTCATGTCTAAAAGAATTTATTAGATTCACCATATTAAAACCTGAGATGATTCACATGGTTTTACATTATCAGAATCCTTGCCAAATGAAGAGCCATATTGATGGTAATAAATTTATGACAGATGCTACACTTCATTGGGTTCAGCAGATTTGTCAAATGGACTAGAAGAACAGAAGGTAGACGTTGAGTGAGAGATGATATGAAATTTTAATACTGCTGGTGTTATCAGAACATGTTCTTGATGTGGATTCATTATTTGACTTTAACCTAAGAAGTGTTGAGGGCAAGATTAAAATCGACTGGAATTCTTGCTTCCCTGAACTTGTGTAAAAAAAAATTAATGATAACTTTTGACATGAAAAAATCATCCACAGTAACAATCAAATAGTGAAACTTCTACTTTTTAATGCTCCGCAAATTTCTTTTCTAGTGTGTAGCAGAGACAATGATCTCTTTCTAGAGACAATAGCTTCAAGTCAAAGCTTATTAAAAACTTTTCTAAAATGTTTGCAAGCCTCTGAATAAAAAGGACCACAGCTTCAATAACTGAAAAAAAAACCAACAAGGAAACAAATCACAAACCTTCAGGAACATCCATGCCTTCTAAGACCACACTCTCCAGGCAGCAGTAATCAGCCAGACGCGTGTCTGCCCAGATCTTCGTGATTGTTCCCTTCAGAATCTCATAGAACTGAGCCTCGGATATCTTCTCCCCTCTCACATTCAAAAACTGGCCTTTTCTGAAGACAAATGGAAAAGAAAAACGTATCAGAAAAGCATAAGAGTGATTGCCAAAAGGTCAAAACAATTTTGGGGTTCAACATTTAGGAATTGCCGATTTAAAAAAAAAGTTTTAAAGACAAAAATTCTAAAAGTTTCAAAATCAAGTCTGCCTTTTTATTTAGTTAGCAACAGGAAAAGAACGAAAAACAACAACAGAAAAAAAAAATGAAGAAAATAAGATTGGAAGTAAAGTTACAATGCACTTATGTCATTTAGACTGCTCTACCTAACTATATGGGTGATACCAGAGGCAAAACTGTCAGACCAAAACTGTACAAGTAAAAATAAATCTTTCCCAACAATGAGCTACAATAGTGTTTATTGTTAACTTTTGTTCAAGAGATAGAACGTTATGCATATTCCAAAAATCTGAACTGGGCATAAATAATTTTTTCCTATGCAAGAGAAAGCTATTGTCTAGTTTCCAAATGTCTAAGGAACCTCCAGAATTGTTTGCATCATAACAAGGGAATTAATGTAGTCAATATTGCAGATTGAATTAAAAATAATTTTTACTTATATATAGCTTAAAAGGCATTCAATCATATTGCTACCAAATTTTTTTTAAAAAAAGCAAAAAAAAAAAATTAAAAATGAGCTTTGGAATTTACGAGATGTGCAGAACTGACCTGTATTTAAACTCAATGATAGGGCATTGATTGTGAAAGCCGACCACTTTCACTACATCTCCAAACCTGTAACGGTAGAGGCAGCTTGGGTTGGTGATGACCAGTTCATATGTATGACCTTCTTTCACCTGAAAATGAGATGTAGTTATTGAAAAAAAAAAATTTTTTTTTCTCTTGGACATAGCCTATCCAGAATATGATGATCTCAGACTGTAAGGGTCTCTGTCAGTCTAAGGCGTCTTTGTTGGGTTCACTAAAAGAAAAATCCTAGGAAATCTCAGAGTGGGTTGCTAGCTGTCGTGTCACCAAAGCATCCAAACAATTTTTAAAGAAAGATTAATAACAGTTTCCTTCTTAGAATGTTTTGGAAAAAATTAGCTTTGCTATCTTGTCACAAATTGAACATGTCACTATACAATTCACAGATTGAAACTTAAATACATCAAAGCCAGGCAAATACCTTTAAATAAACATTTGGAAGGTTTTAGCAATATTTTGTAATGGGTGTCAACATACAGATACTGTTGACTCAACAAATATGCAACTGAATAAAAGTCAGACAATTGATAATTGATTTTTAAAAAAATTTTGCTGACTTTGGACATAAGTAACAAAAAACACAAACAAGCTTGAAGTCAACAAGTATCAAACATGGTATATGACACACAATTAAATACATAAATATCATGAGTGTAAAATTTGCTCCATTACAATACAGTATTGATTTTTCTCAAATATTTAACGAAATGCAATTGACAGTATTGCCTTTCCTATAATAAGGGAAAGATAACAATGTCTTTAGCTAATAACAGATACTTTTCTACGTTTTCAGTGACTGGTAAAGATAATGAAATTGTTCTTATAAATCACAATATCTAAACAGGCGGACATAAAAACCCAAAAACCTAGAAAATCTTTGAGGCAACAAAACCACCTAATGGTTTTTTACCTGATGCATCATCCTTGTTCTCGGCTGATCCTCATCCATTAGATAGTCTGGTATAAACTCATAAAACTGTGAGCGCGGGTGGAGAAGATAGCGAGATGGCAACTCTTTAGGCCATATATTCACACCAAGCAGTCCCTCAGACGCAGCATAGATTGGAGAGTAAAGGGGAACACCTGAGAAACAAACAAAGCTTAAACCTTGAGTAAAAAAAGAGGGGGGGGGGAAAGCAGGCACAGTTGTTGTTTCTGATATGTGTATTATTGCAAAAATATGGGACCTTAATATGTGAATAATAAAAAATCCATTCATTTTAAGATCAAAAAGTGAAATCACTTTTTATAATGTGTTATGAAAACCATAAACAGGAAAGAGAGATGTCTGCATAAATACTAGTGGTTAATTCCAGTTACACTTACGTTGTTAAGCGCGTTAAAAAAATGTTTTTATTGTATTTCAAAGCTAATCCAAGTAAAGCATGTTCTGAAAAGCTAAAAGTTAACACTCTCTGGTTTCTAAAAGTCTATTTTGTCTACAATGGGTTGGCACAGAATTCAAATCTAAATCTTAAAGGTCAAGAAGTGAACACTTATTTTATGACAAAATCAATTAGAAAGACTTATTACAACATTACCTTTGCAATAGGAGTTTCTCAATTTCTCAGCATAGAGATCAAAAGTTCCAGTGTCTGCAGCCATGAGCATAGATAAACCAGGCCATACTCGTGAAGCCAACCCCACCCTTCCGCCCTGCATAGCTTGTCGAAGCTCTTTTGCTCGAGCAGGGTCTGGGCTCAGAATGCTGTCTAGCTTCTGCCTGATGCCAGCATCAATATTCAGGTCTGGGTTAATCCTACCCAGCTCCACGTCCTCAGCCAGCTGAGGGAGCTTGCTCTCTAAGGCGGACATGGCTTGGAAGATGAGAGAGGCAAAGTTAGCCTCAACCATGCCTACATGTTTATCCTTCACGGCAAATAGGAGGTACAGGTAAATCGCTTCGGGCTCAGACTTCACTTCATACGCTACTTCAGGTGTTGTGTATAAATGCAGGAGGTCGCGAGACCTAAGGGTAAATTTAACAACTTAATAATTATAACAAAACCATAGTAAAAAAAAAAAAGGAAGCGCACTAAAGTTATTGCTGTTCTGCTACACATGTCGTTTGTGAGTCCACAACATAAATAAATCAAAAGCATAGGATCCTAAGCATTCTCTAAGATTTGAAAAAAAAAAAAAGGGAGATGAGTTTGGGACTCATCTGAATTAGTTTCCTAGTCAAAGAACAGGTTAAATCGATTCATATGTTGGCAGAAGAGATTATACTTTCTAAAGTAATGCTTGGAATATACATTCCAAAACATCTAGCAATCTGATGTGATGAAAACTTAAGGAAATAATTCTAAAAATTACTTTTTTTTTTCTTTGTTAAAAGCTAAGGGTCCTCACAAAGTAGAGCGTCTCTATTAACCTTTGATACATATTAATGAATGGAGACAAACAGAGCTTCATTATTTTGCTTGTCACATAGTTAGCTTTTTCAGTAATGGTTGATCTCAGGATTTTGGGCCTCTTTGGGCTGAGCGTAGGTGGAAGCTCAAACCCCTGACAAAAAAGGAAAATATTTAATGACAGAAGCAGATCAGAGATTTTGAACACCTTTGTATTGAACCTAAAAAAAATTACATTTGAAGCCCCAAGTTAGGATTTCTGAGATCACTTCATAAAAAAAACACATAGATCTCTTTTCCAGCTCTACAGATTTCTCACCTGTCAGGTGAAGCAGAATTTGGGCCTATAGGAATCCCATCAGGCGTGTATCTCCAGTTTGGTGTGAAAAAGATTTTGAAGTCTTTGCTCAACAATTTGGTTTGGGGAAACGCATCCACCATGCACTTGTACAAAACAGAAATACCCTACAAACAATACCAAAAACAAACACATGAAAAGGAAAGCAAATCACACATGAAACAGTTTAATTGAATTTACACGTTTTATGTTTGTAATCCAAACAGAAACAACAAAAATATAAGATCTCTATGATAAAATATGGTTAAAAAGTGAAGGAGTTTATAAACAGTGGAAAAAAAGTCATAGCCATAGAGATAGTAACGACGGAAAAAAAAAATTACGTGTATGTAAGGTCAGTGCGATACATGATTGTTTTGAGTTTTCAAAATATTATGATTCATATAGGTACAACTGCAATTCTCATCAAATTTTCTCAGTCGAATTCCCCTATAGCTTTCAAAAGTAGAGTCTTGTAATTTCTAAAAGTATTTAAAATCAATGGTTTGGAAACACAAAATGTATGCTGTGTAGCCTATTTTTTCACATAAAGTCTAATATTGTAGTGGCACTATACACACTTAGAAAAAAGGAGAGAGGAAAAAACCAAGGGATAAACTTCTCTGAAAATTAAATATTAACATTGATAGACAAATTGAACCTAAAAAGTCTTAATGTTTCGACAATAAATTTTCTACTGATGTAAAAATGATAAAACAAATATCAAGTATACAGCTGTGTTATAAATATCATAAATCACATATGTCCAGCCTATGTCTAGTTAGAACTGAAATAAAACGTAAAAACCTTACATATAGAATCCGATCATTCAAAAAATGTCCAAAATTTTTTGGAGACTTGTTAAAGTTAAGAAACACTGCAAGACAATTATTACAGTTTTTACTACTTTGCCACTTAAGATTTTCAATGTTAACTCAATCCTGTAGTTCTATATTACTAAAAATCATTTTCTGTCTTTTTTTCTTGTGCAAATAATCCTGTTTAAAAAAAAAAAAAAAAGACGCCAAAGAAAACAAAGAGCCTTGAATTTTGCAGCCTTTACAATGTTAGAATTCACAAGACTAAAGACATTTGTCACTGACATAGTGAACACTAGTAGGTGTTTTGAGAAATAAACAACAAAAAAAATTATTTTAAAAAAAATAAGAAGAAAGTGCACCTCTAGAAAGAAAAGCTTTGTCTGCCGAGATGCCATTGGAACAATGTTACTGTTCCCTGATGTTCCAGAAGTTACAGCGAAAACTGAGGGATCCTCTGCCATGAGGACATTTTTCTCCCCACTCAACATGCGGTGCACATAGCGAGAGTAGTCAGGATAGCGTGTCAGGGGATGAATGGTCAGAAAGTCTTTCACTGTCTTCACCTTATCGAGCTGGCTCAAAGAAGGAAAAAATGTGTTCATATTTTTCTCTTGGCAAACAGGGTAAATCTAGTCCTTAATGATTTAGACACTTAGAGAATTGCACTATATTGAAAATGAAAATAATGAAACAAGCATAAAATAAAAACAACTGGCTAAGTCATAAATTATAAAATTCTAAACAGATATTACAAAAATGTTAAGACATGAAAAAGATAACATTTAATGTCTATTTACGATTACAGCAAGAACCTAAGTGTGTGTTTAGTGGTGGTGGTAGTGGGAGGGGGTGCTGTTGCATTAATTGATTTATGGCAGTGCAAAAGCAGCAACACAAATTACCCCCATGTCTACGCTATACTGCGTCCCAATGTTGGCCTCCAGAACACCCAAGAGAAACTCCCGCTGTGCAGCTTTCACATCCTGTGTGGCTCTCTCCAGCCTCCTGCGGTAGATGCCGCCCATTAGGCTGAGGGACCTGACCACCATGTAATGGCGAGCTGCCTGGCTGAATGTCTGGTCCGGGTACACACGATGCCTCTGGATGTCATAAGCCAAGAGCAGACTTGTGCACGTCACGCCAGCTGCTGAGGCTCCTGGAATGTTGAGGTGAGATGAAAACTCATGAGACTCCTTAGCTGGTACTTAACCCAAAAGAGTCATATTCCACACATTATGGAGGTTGAATTTACTAGCTTCAAAAGCTAATCAGCATTGAAATTTTAATGTTAATTATTTTTTGCAATTTTTTTCAAAAATATTTATGTTATAATTTTGATTTTTCTTTCCTCTGTGTAAGATACAAACAAGCATTTGAAGATTTACTGATGAGCCTGTCTATAAATTGTTGTTAGAAATTCCATGATATGAAGACACAGGCAGGCTCCAATCAAATTAACAAACTCTATGGATCATGGTGCACTTAATCAACAAGACTAGTATTGTATTGAAACTTCAAAGACAGAAATATAAGGATATACCCAGGCACCCTGGTCAGTTTGTTAATAAACTCTGCTTTCTCAGTTTCTGTCAGACATCATAACAAAACACTGAATCTACAAAAATACTTATGTCTATGACTATTACTTTCTTTCCTAGATTTTAAAAAACAGTGAGGCCATTGTAACCACTTCTAAAGTTCTATTTCTTTCAGAATTATTTCCTATCCATAATAGACTTGCACTGACACTATAATCATATGCACACTCATAATATTGCTATCTAAAAAAAACTCTTCGTAATTTTTTTTTTTCATGTCATATTCAAATGATTATAAATGCTGTTAAATATTGCCTTGACAAGAACATCTATCAGGCCTGATTGTAGATCGATCTGGACAGAACTTAAAATTGAATTATTGAAACACTGATAGCTTTGCATGGAAGTCTTGTAGGTGGCCATACATGCAAGTAATATTTTTGTATATATGCTGTGCTGTTAAATTCAGGCCATTCACATTTTGTGCATGTGTGTGTATTGTCTGACGTGGGTTGTCGAATATCCTTTCAGTAAATTTTCTCTGAATGGAACTACTGTAAAATTATCAGTATCATATTCTATATTTTTACATATTTATCTATAAATACAATTTATTTTCCTGCTTTCCATTTGAATAAACAAGTCCAAGTAAGAGTAACAAACATCCTTTTACTTGCAATTTGCAAATGGAGCCTAAGCTTTTCTTAATAATTTTTCTCCCAAAAAAAATGTGTGGCTATCTGCATCATCGACTTTAAATGGAGATTCTAAAGTAGAGGGGTTAAAACTACTCAATGCAGAACTTTCTTACAATTCTAGTAAAAACAATAAGCTAGCGCAATTTATAAATTTCAAAATCATGTGTATGACAGCAAAAGCAATTTTCACTTCTTAACTGTAAAATTTTTAATTTGAACTCTAAGATATGGACCAGTTTCATTGTTTCATTGTATGGGCTGCTATACATAGATGTATACACTTTCAATGGTTGTTTTAACTGTTGTTAAATTTCTGCAGTCTCTTGTAGAAAAAGCTGCAATCAAGTTTTATGAGCTTCCGATTATGTTGAAAGGCCAATTACACTATCTGGGGTGTTTTTGCCTGGGATTGAACTTCATCTCTTCATAGTTATGTCAGTTTTGTACAGTTAGCTGTTTAAATAATGACAGCCAAAAGGTTATAATAATGTCATAAGTGCGGCTTACCCAATATCTTCTTGACAACACCCATTTTGACTCAAGCAGTGTGGATAGTTCATTTCATGATCTAAAAAACAAGGCATGTATTATTACTACTTTCTTAAATCAGGATTTTACTTTAAATTCAAACTTACAAAACAGGGCGACAAAATATATAATATGACACATGACATATGACATTCTTCATGTTAGCTATTTTCAAAAGGTTTCATCTGCCAGTACACTATGTACTTCTTTAAAAATACAACAGATGAATTTGAATTTCGACATTGAGCATGACTGACTAAAAAAAAAAAAAAGATCAAAAACCAAAAATGTAAACAGTCCCAGAAATACATTAAAGAAAGTTTTCTGTGAATAACAGAGAATTCTGAAAATGAAGAATTAGTGTATAAAGGGAGCCATAATCTGTGGAGTACTTTGTCACACATTCCAAACATAACTTTTAACAAGGTTAAAAGATTATGACATTACAAAGGCTAATATTTGCCTCAGTTGCTAAGAAAAAACACTCACTCTGGCCTTGCAACAAATGATATCATGATATCTGTTACCTTTTCCATGTATGGGACTTAATCATGTGTACACTCACTTCTTAGCCGTTACGTATTATTATAGCACAGAAAAATTTTTTACCAAGCCTTTTCCTTTACAAAAAAAAACAACGAAGAGAGCAGTGAAGGACAACAATATGGCTATTTCTTTTTTTTTACTGTAGTCTTTATTTTCTTAAGGGGAAAAGTTAGAAATGTTTAAAAATGACTTTTTTTTTTTTTAAGCCAGTTTAAGAGGCATGTCTACTCCCTGTCATTTCTTAGAGAAATCCACCCTTTTTCTACAGAGGTAACAGTGACAAAAATCATACTTGAAATAAGGGTTTAAAAGACTTCATGCATCTATATATAATGGAGATAAGCTCAAACATATAATGCCTATACAAATTTTTGTGGGGCATCAATGAAATCCAGAAAAATATACGTGTTACTCTAGTCTAAAACATACCATGAAATGTGGGGATATTTCAAAATTCCAAAATTGTTTTAAGGATTTACAAAACGACATTTTATAACCCTATTTAAACTTATTAAGCATTCGAAACAAAATAGGCAGGTAGACATTTTAATAACAATAATGTTCCTGAACTTTGTGCGCCGCAAGTCAAAGCTAAAGAAGAAAATCAGCATGTTTGGTGAGCAACTTTTTTTTTCATGAGAATAGTGAAATAGTAAAAAATCTGCAATGGGTTTGGCTAGTAATTAAAAAGAAAAGAAAAAAAACTTCTTCTTGCCACTTCGCAAAGATCTTCAAGATGCCACATTCATGTAGAAGAAAAGAAGGACAAGAACAAAATACATTACTGTAACACGAACAGAAGTAGTAATCGTAGTTTCAAGTTCAATTTTGATGGATGAATAAAATTTTTGATTCAAATTTTATAAATATTTCATGCAGTATTAGTAAACATGACTGTTAAAGTTTCACTAATGGACATTTTTTTCTCTTTAAAAATTTGACTATTCAAAATGCCATAAAAAAAAAAATAAATAAACAAAAGAAAATTACATGATGGGCCAAGGTCCTGCCAAGACTTTGCAGGAGGCATTAAATATCTAAGAAAGGCTTCAGATTATGGATACATATTGTTATTCAGATAATGGGCCATTCCATGAAATAATGAAATATCAACCAATGGGTAAAAAATTAAAATGATCACAGAGCCTGAAAACTTGTTTTTTTCATATGACCAAATGTTTATTTAACACACTTAGTGATATAAATACAAGTTTTAGGAGAAGCTGGATATTGTTTGGTTTCAATCTTTGAAGAAATTGATGACAGAATGATTAACACTACACTGCTTGATTTTCTTGGAGTAACACACGTAACAAATCTTTAGACCCATTCTCAGACACTTTGTTTAAGTTAGCTGTAACACTAAAGGTCTTATTGGTGTACAGTAAGCATTTTTGTACACAATATAAACTATATATAAAACTCCTTAGGCTTATTTGATGTCAGTTACACAAAAAATCTCTCAGAGTAGTCTTCAGATGTAACACCTGTAACATGGAATGAGCCTTATGATGACAAAATTACGGAAATTTAAGTACACTGTTGACAGTTTTTAAAATTTATCGACAACTATGAAAAATAACTTAGAATCTAGTTCAAAAACAATGATTGCCTTTCAATTAGAATTTTTGGAAAAATTGATCACCTCAGACCACCACTTTGAACTTTAATGGCGTCTGCATTTTAATTGATCAGGATTCTTCCAGCAACAATTTAAAAATAAGATGCAAGTGGCCACAACAAATTATAATTTAACTTTAGGCCTAATTATTGAATGGTTTGATACTGTTAAGGGCCTAAATCAGTGTAGCACTAGCATCTTATCTAGCTTTTGTCAAATTTTATTTTCTTGGATGGACAATCGGAAGTCGCCCATATCTTATCATACATATCTCTATAATAAACTAAATATCGATCTAAATTTAGGCGTACATATATTTCATGCTTGATCTAGATAGGCGGTGTATGGGTCTAGTCTAGAAGTAGAAGTCATTCATTTTATGCACCGATAGACAAAGGCTAAATACTCAATCATGCAATGCTCGAGGCATTTTGCAGTTCATAGATACTAATCTAGACTAAGATAAAGATTAAAGAATGAGTTTTACCTATTTATGTTAAATATTGCGCATCTTGAAGTTGATAAATTACCTTCGTAAAAGTAAAGAGCTTGGTTTTGTCATTTGGATGGGCGCGGCCATTTTGGGTCATTCTCAAGGGATACTACTCTGTGAAATGATGGACAATATTACAAAATGGACAATTTATTCAGCTTATTACATTTTTTCCCAAAATAATGTAAAACCTATGTATGGTATGGGCTTGAATTTTTGTCCCCACCCTAATACTGTACAAACTAAAACATAAGGGAGAGCTAAGAGATTTTCAAGATAAGAAGGTGATGGCTAGACTTTAAGGACAAGTGCTATCACATAGGGTAAATTTTTTTATTTCTTTATGTCTGATGTATTGGCTTTATTGGTATATGTGTTTGGGTCAAATTAGACAATTGACGGTGAAAAAAAATGTTTGGATAAAGTACGTAATATATATGCCGGCCATCCTGGGTTTTTTTTTTTTTAACCGATTTCCCTGAAATTTGGCATGAAGCAATCTAAGAAGACACATAAATATTCCTATAGAAGGGTTTTTTGATTCATTAACTTTTCTGCTTACAGTGCATGGACAAAATGTAGCAAACTGACATCATTCAAATCTCTCACAATTTTCCACACTTGAAC
>BLXT01000501.1:1599501-1634216 GCA_019648995.1 Plakobranchus ocellatus | reverse complement strand
GGGGAAAGGATGAATCATGGAAATGATAAAGGAAGGTCGAGTTAACAGGACTGTAGTTCACACTTTTCAGAGGAAATGCAAAGACAAAACATATAAAAAGAAAATGAGTAAGACCAGGAAAACAACCATGGAAAAGCTGGAGATATGGAGAAAATATGGGTGGAAGAAAGGAATAGAGGATAGACAGGAGCAATAATCTCACGGAGGAAGTGTAAACCAGAAAAATTCGTTTCAGAATTGGAGTGTGTCCATCCCTTTATTCTTCTGATATTTTATTGTTCAATACTGCAATCATTGGCCCTAAAGTTTGATGAATTCCATTTCTCTTTTTTTTCCTTCGTCAATAATTTTACACTAGACAGAGGTGCAACCAGCCTCTTCCAAAACAGGACAATTTTGAGGCCGAAGTCCAGGGGAAACAAAAATATGGCTTATCCAAGTTAGAAACTGAAGGATTCAGTTGGTCAAACAGTGTAATATAAAATCAGACACAGTGAAAAACTCAGATTTCCAACTAAAGTAAGAAATTCTGCATCCGTGACAACAAGATTATAAGGACTTAATGAAGTCATAAAAGTTAAAGTACACAACAAATGTACCATAAGACAAAGAATAAAATGCTAGGAGAATGAAGGGAAGGAAGTTAGGTGGTTTGGATGTCAAAGACGATGAGGTAGTTAGACAAGAAAACAACAGCCATGAAGAGAGTCTATGGTTAGAGAGAACAAAGGCAAAACGCAAAGGTAAAAATTCCCGAGAGAAATGATATTGAGCAATACAGTTCTATGTACATCTCAAAACTATGTCGCGGACACAAGTCAAATCAGAGAAGGAAAAAAATTTCGACCAAAAAATGTGCAAAGTTACAATAACAAATGTAATATGTACATATACGGACAATGGAGTTGGGAAAAAAAAAAAAAAACAGAACTGGTCATTACAATTTTTAGCAAAAAGGAAAATAAGATAAGAGAGTATGCGAAAAAGAGAGAGGGGGAGAGAGAGAGAGAGAGAGAGAGAGAGAGAGAGAGAGAACAAAAAAAAATGACATAAAAAAGAGACCAATTCTGTCCCTTCAGTTTTGCTCACTATATTTTTTCATTTCATCCCGTATTGCCTTTCCGATGATTTCTTGAAGAAATATTGTAAAAGAATGCACGGCAAAATTTGTTATGCCTTTGTGAGTTTTTCTTACTTTTCGATTCTTCCTTGAATGACACTAACAAAGCATGACTTAATCCCTTTCAAGTCATATATAATCAAGCACAGGGAGAGAATGTAGTGTGGCACAGTATTTAGCAAGCTCATCTTGGAATCTGCAGTGACCTCTCTATCCCCATGTTCCAGCCCAACCTGCCCCTCACACCCATTTAGCAAACAAAGGCAGGTAAAGAGAGGGCTACATGGGGAATCAAACCAACTTATGCAATCAGGCTGTTCAGGCCACTTATTTAAATCTCAATCCCAATTAGCATTAACTTGGCCCTATAAAAATAATTGCAATTATAACAAAGATTAAAAAATCGAACTGAATAGATGTCCAAGTAACTTCTAACTCAGGACAATACAACAGCTGTGTTGAAGCACTACATTCACCCTATACTCCTTAAATAAAAATCCACCTCCGAGCTTGCTCAAAAACAAAAGTGAAGGAAAAAAATCCGGGTAGGTAGATTCATCGTCAAAGACTGTTTCAGTCTTTAAAGTGAATAAATATACCAAAGGCAGCAATAAGTGTAGAGAAACAACTATGTTTCAACTAACCTCTCAGAGTATCCAAATTCCTTAGATTAATTTATATCCAATCAAGGCCACGCCATGAGGTTTCACTTCTTTCAACAAAGTATAATTCTAACTTTTTCAACAGGCAAACTAACAAATAATCATTGACTAAATGTTATTTTAAAAGAAAACAAAGAAAACTAATCTAATTGAAAAAAAAAACAAAAAAAAACAGACAAAATAAACCTTTTTGAAAGAAGCCATCAAAAATCTTCTACCAAATCTTTTAAACAAAGAAAAAGCTCAACTAATCAGACGAAAAAAAAAAAAAAGTGATGTAAATGTAAGACTCAAAGAATATTCCCATGCGATTGCATGTAAAGTGGCTTCTGTCACAGAAGTAGCAGTCCTTCTACTGTCCTTCACTTTAACACAGTAGTAATAAGTATCATAAGACATGACGAACAGACAACCCCTTGGTCTTTACCTCGAACTCAAGTGTGAAACATACTTTAAATTTTAAAAACTGAATATTTAAAAGCTATACATTTCTAAATGCATACAAGTTGTTTTTTTTAATCAACTTCACGATAATTGTGTAACAGATTTCAGATACCTAAGTTAGCGATGTTCTTATGAACAACACACTTTTAGCATAACCGTATCCTACTTTATAGTAGTGATGTTCTATTTATTTTACTCCACTGTTGAAGGTTTCCTAAACTTGCACGTCTAGCTGATGACAACAACTGATTTTTAAAAAAATGAGTGAAATGTTTCATACAAGAACTATTATTATTTACAACACATGTATACTATGGATCAAAAGAACAAAGGTACACAAAATATATAAAATAAAATGTTTTTCTCAAATCTCAAATTTTACATGGTTGAGAATTAATTATCGCAGTAAGAGAGAGAGAGAGAGAAAGAAAGAGGGAGTGAGAGAAGTTAATACAGAATAAAAAAGTAGATGCAGTAATAAACAGATCCAAACCAATCAAATTGTAAGTACGATTTCTATACCTGAATACAAAAATGACAAAATAAAACGTCATCCTAAAAACAGAGTCAAGATTAATTTATACCAGCCATTTCAAAAGACTAAAGTAAATACTAGGAAGATTTTTTTTTTTTAATCATAAATTGTCAAAGCAAAGTGATATTTCACATACAATAACATGCACATATCTGAGATCAATTCTCATCATTCACACAAAAATCAGAGTAAAAATCACTTAGGATTTAATGACTGTCTGTGAGATTTTTGCCATTTTAAGAAAATTATATCTTATTTACTTGAATTTTACTAAAGATTATGCATTCATCACTTAAAATGCAAGACATGGATTTCACATACACAAAGCAAAGTATGAATATGTATAATGTGTGTGATTGACCAAACACAAGAGTTAATTTTCAGTTAAATTTTTTTCACACACGTTTTTTCACAGGTTTCCTTAAATTGTACTATTCTAGACTTTCAATCTGTCCACAAATGCTTAACTGCTACTATTAGAGTTTCTCTAGGTATGTGGCCCTACAGAGAGAACCATTTTGATCTCAACAGTCAAACAATTATTGCTGCTGACATGTTCTTCCAAAGTGCCACGACATTAAATGAGATAATAAATGATTAGATTGTTTTCAAAGAGCACCATTTTCTTTCAAACGAGAAAGAAAACATTTCGTCTTACGAAGTGATATTTTCCCTGCCTTTTTTATTTCTTTCCTGTTTCCTTTTCAACATATTTTTTTTTTTTTAGATTTTTCATGAATTATCAAAAATGCACCAACTAGGATCTAAGTATCCTATAAGGCAAAGCTTAAGGCTAGACAAGTGTTTAAGGCAAGAGCACGGACAAAAAATTGTCAAACAATTATAACTTTACAATAACGATGCAACAAAATATCGAGTCACTATGTTTATGAATAAATCGCTCTCATCCAAAAGTAGGGAACATTTCATAAAAACTTGCACAATAAATTTTCTTGAATAAATCCTTTTTTTTTTCACCATTCATTGAATATATCATACACCAGACTATTATGGGATCTTTAAAGTTCTCAATTTAAAGATCATTTTATTGGACAAAATTTAACTTTTATTTTTCTAATCAGAGAACATAGCAATTTTTCTCCACATCTTATGAAAGGACAACAAATCTTCAAACACAGAGATGTGATACCCCCAATTTTTTAAAAAAACATTTCAAGTATTTCAATACAAACAGCTCAATAAAATACACTAAGTATATTGTTATTCTGCTTTGTAAGATTTTTTTTTTGCCAACAAAAGACCATCTTCAAATGTGGCTCTCCCGGCAGGTTGAACAGTTATTATCTTCTAACAGAGGTTCTGTTCCAAGTGAAACCTCCAGTCCATTTTATATTTAGACTCACACCACACAAATAAGTAGCAGCTAAATGGTCTTCTTTTCTCTTCGCATACTAAACCATTTCTTTAAAAATGAAGAATCAATGTTTCACTTTTTGTACAATAAATGTTTAGATTTCTCAATGTGCACCAAAAGCCTTCACGAGTAAATTTAGCCACAACTTTTCATCAGAGCTTAAAGCAAGCTTGAATAAATTATCTTTGGCACACAATAAAGCTCTGGTAATGTAAGTCTAATATGGCATCTAGTAGTGAATATCTTGTTACAGGAATGTGATACTTCCTACCCTGAAATTTGAATCACAAAATACACCACATGGAAATGGCTTTTTATATATATTATATAAATATACATGTTATAGACATAATCACACTAGGAATGTATATACATACAAATTTCCTTTAAAATGTAAATCACATTCAAGTATAAATAGAGGTACAGCAACATTAATCCCTCATACCAGTTACTTTTCTTCTGGGTAAGTGTCAGAGGTAAAAGAGGAAAAAAAAATCGTATCACCAGTATTTGGTGTTAAAGAATGCTACTGCTCATAAGTCAAATACAAGCTGCCCATTTACTTCATTAGGCTCTGCTTAAAATTGTGATCAATATCTAGTGCCTTGGCTGACATGTATTTCCTCACATGAGATAACATTTTGACGGAATATGCTTCTTATTTCTATTGATCATCCATGTATCTATGTGTTTACTATCTTGGGGTCTACATCCACACTTGTGGCTGTGAAGAGAACCTTTACAATCTCTTTTGAAATTGTTTCACAGTGTGAGAGGTTGCCCACAATGGACAGGTAAACTGCTGCCACCAACATATTGTATGAATAGCTTTCACATGATGCTCTGGTCATTTACCAGATTACTGAACATTTTCTCTGAAATTCTGGTATTTTTCAGCACAAACAGCCGCCTTTAGATTGGCTTGCTTATGGTGGAGTGCAGTCAACATAACCACCAGACAATGAAATAATAATAAAACTATATAATAATAATAAGGAGGAAGAGGATGAGGGCAAAGACAAGGAGGCAGTACAGAAAGCAAGAGGAGGGGGAAGGAGAAGGAGGGAAAAAAAAGAAGAAAAGTAGCAAACAACAACAGCATTATCAGTGATAATTATCATAACAAAAAAATATATTATGGACATCAACAAAACAAAGTTAATAAATATGATAAATAATGACATGAAAAGCCACCCATACAATGTGTCCTACTAGTAAAGCTAATGTGTCTAATATGGCACCAACTGTTAATTTATTAATTTAGGGACTTAAAGGGATTTAAAAAGAAAAAAAAAAAAAACAGAAACAGGTCTTATAATTGTTTTTAGGGGAAGGGGGGAGATAAAACAAAAATGGAATAAATTTTTTTGCTCAAAAAGTTGGGAATGATAACTTTGGATGATTCAGTTTTCTGATGGAGGAAACAAGTTAAGTGATGCAAGCCATGGAAAATCATATGATCAAGTTGGAAAAGCATGAACCCAAATTCTGCTAGTTTTTTAACAATAACATCAAATATTTCGAAACAGAACAGTAAGGGTTTTACTCTTAGAGTTTTTCTTTAAAATGAAATTGTAAATTATGAAATTATCTTAATGAAAACTCTGAACAGCAATGCTTAAAACTCTGTAAGAGATCTTATATCATCTCATCATAAAAAATTATATTTACAGCAAGACTCTTCTGTTTTGAGAAATAGTATCAAGTTGTTGAAACTGTTACAATAACCAATACAACACTATCATTGTGAAACTGTGAAACAAATGGGTATTTTCGGAGTTCTATACATTATATTCTTTACAGAAACTTTTGATAGGAATGCAGGCTTAACAAATATTTTATATTTGTAAATAGATGTTCTGATTTTTTAAAACATTATATCATAACATTATATGTGTGTGTGTATGTGTGTGATTTGTGACTATTTACAGGCATAATATTATGTTATAGTATTTATCAGCTTAAATAAATATATACAGTTAAGTGTAAATCTCAAGACAAATCACAAAAGCAACTCAGCACAATGTTACAACACTGACACCACTCCACCATCACAGAGAAACGGATACCTTCTGATAACAATTTGAATGACTGAGAAAGGTGAAACAACAAGTGAGTGGAAAGTTCATGAGCAAAGTGTTGAGAATGGTTCTATGGTTATTGATTTTCTTTCAAAGTTCAAGCAAGAGGGAATGTTAGACGCCTTTGAGAAGTCATTGTCGGCTGTAGGCACTCCTCTCTTGAGCACTTCTACATTGGGGTTAAGGCAAGAGCAGTTTCAACAATGCTTTTGATGGGTCCAGAGGAATAACTTGCTGTATCTAAACATGACAGGAAAACAAATGGCCCAACGAATTCATTCCTTTATGTCACCATGGGAGAAGAGGGAAAAAAAACATTGAATGATACAAAAAAAAAAAAAGGAAGGGTTTAAAGCAGTTCCTGATGAGCCATTTGTCTTGAAAAGAAAATTAACTGGGATTTTTATTTTTTGCTGTTGTCTGTGTGTGCTTTTTAATGCTTTGAGAAAATAAAACACACAAGTTTTAGCCTGACATAGACAAGGCTTTCTCAAGTCCTGGTTATCGTATTCATATATAGGTGGTATTTTTTCATAGCTGAATGTCTTCATATTGGACAAATGCCATAGGCTCCAAATGAGGCATTTTGACGAATCTGGATTTAAATAGCTTTAGGTTTAATTAGACCTGCCTGTGGTGAGAATGGTTTGGCAGTCAATGTCGTTGAATACTTCATGGTCAAAGATAAAAAGCATTCCACAGGAAAAAAACGAACCAAACAACAGGTCTATTTCTCCTAATGTTACATTTCCATGGCAAACGGATCATATCTCGGAAATGTCTTCTTTGAGAACAGGAACTTCAGTTTTAATATGCCAGTCATCAATTTTGTAAGCTGCAGCTCAAAATGAATATTGAGTGCTATGATGATAAAACAAGGAGGAAATGAGGGAAGTGTCAAGAGAAGATGTAAGAGCAAAGAATAGGGGAAAAAATCCTGTTTATCTTATTGATTAGCAAAACAAAACACACAAAAAAATGAAAAAGAGCTAGCTGCAACGTAAATAACTCCTACTTGTCTGCTTTTCTTTGAGAAGTTTATTTTCCAAAAGCTTTCATCATGTTTTGATATAATTTAATTTTTTGTAGGCCTAAAGCAGGATGAACCCAGTAAAAAAGATGTTAGTCAGTTATAACCAAAAATTCTCTTTTTACCTGCGAACATTGAGCTAGGAAAGAATTATGAAAACATCTTTACTTCTTCTTTAGGTAGCAAAAATGGTCTATTATTACTATCCCTATTATTCTCCACAAATTTTTAATTTGAATTGCTCAGTGCCTGTCTTTACGCCCTGAGAGTGTGGGAAAGTAAAAGGAATCCTTCAAGCACAAGTACCATAAATAAATTGATAAATTGTAATATCCCAAGATGAAAGTGCCAAAACCTCTAATCTAACTTTACTGTGTTCCCTGTTTTAGCTAAGAATATTTATTTTGCATGGGCTGTTACTGTAACGCCTATGTTCTGAATAATCTCTGAGTTTGCATTATTCTTACCACAAGTGTTAAGCTGGTGAAAGTTTCAATGATCAAACAGAGGCTAATCCTTTAAGTGCTGCCTTCAAGTTAAGGTCAATGACAGATACATTCTAATGAACTTTATTTCATTCAGACTATTCAGAGCGCACATGGCCTGGTATGTTTCAAGTAATCGGCAGATTCCATTTGTCAGGTGAAAATTTTTTTAAAAAGAAAAAAAAAATTATTAAGTCAATGATGGGAAAAAAAGTCCATGAAAAATGAGGAAAATGATAAAGAGAAAATGTAGTCGACAAAATGAAAAGGAAAAAATTAAGATGACAAATAATGAGCAAAAATATAAGGAAAAATGACAACCATAAAGGGAAAGGATAAACTCTGAGGAACACTGCTACAAATGGAGATCTATCCATTATTCCAATAATGATAACATTTGTAAGTCATATGCGTTTCTGATTAAGACATTTAGCTCCACTTTCAATCTTGGCCAAAAAAAAAACTTGATCATCTGCACCACAAGCTTGGCTTGGAAAAGCCTATGGCAGAACATAATAAAGTAAACGTCCCAAAGTTTTTGTCCATCTTGGTTGATTCGGCCTACATGCTTGGAGAGAAGCTAATAAAAAAAGGGGGGAGGAAAGGCGACAGCAATCCAGCATCCATGATTCACAGTAATGGATCAAAATAGGTCCTGCTCATCTTGATAACTGATTTACATATTTAAGAAGTACTCTTTCAACAAAAAAAAAATACAGATACCAAAATCTGAAATTTCACTTTCCAAAATCAGGAAACAACTTATCCATAATGACTTAAATTGTACTAAAAAAACCTGAAATTTCACTTTCCAAAATCATGAAACAACTTATCCATAATGACTTAAATTGTACTAAGGGCCAAGGAAAAAAAGTCACATCCTGATTGTTCATTTTCAGCCAACCTTTTGACTAGACTCCTTTTAAACGAACTTTCTGTTGAAATTATATTCTGTACTCAGACCATCAAGTTCCTAAACCTTCTCCTTCCACTTTATGTTGCTTGTGTTGTGCTCTAGCTGTGTAAATGGAAAAAATAAATCAGCCCTGATTTTTGGTTTAAATTAACCCCAAGCCCTATTCTCAAGCTCCTCATTGATTATCAGAGGTTAGTGAGCACTGGAAATCGCTAAAAATAGCTCATGGTTTGGCATGGCTATGGCAAAAACTACTGCCACTATTGTCGTTCTAACTGTCATTGAACCCTACCACAGAGCATCTCATTAAAAATAACTGTTTCTGTTTATGTAAATGCTAATTAAACATTTTTGGTTTAAAAATCTAATCATATAACTGGCTGTTTTAAAAAAAAAAATGACTCTAACCTAACTTTATTTCCTCCCAACAAAAATAAAAAGGTCTCAAACCATTTACATTCATAGAGCACAGCACATGGATGTACAGAATAAGAAGGCTTTCTACAACAGCATATTAATGGCTTATATAACAGCAAACAAATAAAACACACCTCATTGTTGTTTACACAAACAGGAAGAGTCGAAAACTCCATCTATCAGCATTTTTTAAGAAGCTTTTTGCCATTGTGTCTGGCAAGTCTGATCTGAGGAGAAGTTTATTTTCATTGTAGGCGCAAGTCTCTGAAAGCGACACATCCCCCCCCATACTCCTTAAACAGTTTAACCCTCTCACTGTTGTTGATGGTGCGGTTGTTGCTGTTGATGATGTGAAGGCTGCGGTGGTTGCTGAAGATGATGTTGTGCCGTTTGTTGTGGCTGGGCGTGATGCTGTTGAGGCTGTTGCTGGTGCAGCTGGTCCACATTGATGGGAGAGAGGAAAATGCGGCTGGGTCGGCCGCCCATCATAGCCAGTTGAGAGCCTTGGTTTCGATTAGATGTCAGCAGCATTGACTGTCCATTGTTGCCACCTGTGTTACAAATATCAGGGAAAAAAATAGGATTTAGAAAGGCTTCCTCATTATAAGATCCTTTTGGAATTTAAGGGTCTTGGAAGTGAATTTTCCTCCACATGAAGAACTTTTTGACACTCTTCTTTAATTTTATTTGCCTTGTGAAAGTCCAAACTAGATTCAAGTTACATTGTTTAAAAATTTTAAATCACTGATATGGCCAGATAGTGTTGAGTTTTTTAGCACTAAAAACTTGGTGCAGGTTTGCAGGTGTGTAAATAGATGCTTTGAAAAGTTTAATATGAATGAATGAAAAAAAAACCTCAAGATTTTGCACTAGTAAACACTGTATAGCAGTATGTTAATTCCAAACCAAGATACTAACTATAAAATTTTTTTTTTAAAAGGCATGTCCAAGGGAAAAAAAAAGCAACTTTCAAATTTCTTTTTTTCTCAAAAAGTCATAAATCCTATTCTTTAGGACTATGCAAGATAATTGTGCATGATAAATCTAAACTGATTTACTTTTCCAAGTCATAGGATGAATACATAAACAAGAAACATTTCAGACCTTTAAAACTTATTATCTACACAGAAAGAAAAAAAAAATTGGCATAAATAAGATGCCATTTTTTTTTTCTCTTTGTATAGATCATAGGTTTTTTAAAGGTCTGAAATGTTTTTTGTTAACATTTCTTTGTTTTAACTGTTGATAAAATGGCATCAATATTTTCTTCTCATATATAAGGTAACAAGAAAATACTGACACCTTTTATCCAGTTAGACTAGGCCAGTTTAGTTACCTCAGCTTTTCTTCCTTATAAACTAAAAGAAACCAAAAACTTCTAAAGATGGTAAATGCCTTTTTTCTTAGGTGTGCTGGACAATCAAACATCGGACTGAATCAAAATATGTTAATCAAACCATGGGCATTGCCAATGATTTTGAAAGCAATTTTTTTTTTTTAATGCATCTTTCTTTTTTTTCTTTTTGCACTTTTTTCTTTACATACAAAAAAATACAAAATGAGCCTGTTGGTAATTGCCCAAAAGAAGAGAAAAGCAAAATAGATAAAAGAAACTGGGGTCATGAAAAATAATTTCTGTGCATATCTATTGGGAATGACCATGTGTAATGTGGTAAAAAGTTATTTTTTTAAACCCCTTAATATAATTATATTTTTTGTTTTATTTTTGGGGATTCCTAACAAAGGACAAGTTTTGTATAGACCAGTCTCATATGGCTGTATTTTTCTAAAATATATTGAGCACATTACTCATTGTAGAAAGACTGATGAAATTGTTATTGTATCATTAGCATGAGAAGTGGTTATACTCATAGCAGAACTATACTATATCAATGTAGGTACCATGCAGCAAAACTTGATGGTGTTGCTGTTCCCGCTGCTGTTGCTGCTGCTGCTGCTGTTGTGCTTGCGTTGGCATGTTCAAACTCACAGGGGCCATATGGGAGAGGAAGATCTGACCTGCTCCACCTTCCATAACCCCCAACTGAGGTGTGGCTACACCACGCTGAGCTACAACCATCTGTCGAGGAGCCATGGCTACACACCGCAAGGATAAAACAAGAGGTTATTCTGTTATACAATTATATAATTGGATAACCACAGCAAAACTTTTTCAATTTTAATTGCTTCAGGGTTAGATAAGTCTTCTGCATATCAAGCTTTAGGCTAGATAGCCTTAAATCTAAAACTCAAGGATAAAACAAGAGGTTATTCTGTTATACGATTATATAATTAAATAACCATAGCAAAACTTTTTCAGTTTTAATTGCTTCAGGGTTAGATAAGTCTTCTGCATATCAAGCTTCAAGGTTAGATAGCCTTAAATCTAAAACTCAAGGATAAAACGAGAGGTTATTCTGTTATACTAGGATATCCATAGCAAAACTTTTCAATTTTAATTGCTTCACGGTAAGATAAGTCTTAGCGTATCAAGCTTCTAGGCTCAATCTTTAGATAACCATTGAATCATGAAACAAGCAAATTTCATGAAATTGAGTTTTTAAAATGAGACAGTATTTGAAAATGCAAAAGTTCAAGGGTTTGTTTTCACCTAATCGCTGCGGTAATATGTACTGATGCTGTCCTTGTAGTTGTGCCTGCTGATGCTGCTGGTGAGGATTCTGAGGCTGCTGAAGGCGAGGTTGCTGATGGCGATGCAGCTGAATATTTGTAGAAAGCAAAAAGAGTGGTCATAGGAAAACTCAGAAAAGGGAACAAAGCAAACTTTGAATAAAAAGGTAAGGCAGGAAAAATGACATATTAAATGGCGAAGGGATTACACCAAAAGGAATACAAAATTAGCAAAATTATAAAAAGTTTAGGCACAGTTTAGGCAAATATTTAAAGCATTTTTTAAGATAGGCCTATTACCAAGGGATATAAACATGTCCTGTCATGTAATAACCATTTATTGCTTTAGATTCTATACAGACCTGCCAACACCAACTGATGCTCACAGGAATATTTGGCTATACTCACAGGAATTTAGACTCTCAATGGAATAAGCCAGCACACTTTCATGTGCATCAATGAACGATACTACACCATAGTTCACATACTTAACTATAGCCATTTCCATAGCAGTAAAGTATAATGTCAGTGGTTAATTAATGAACTTTCGACTCTAAAGATTTAAAAAAGTGTCTCTCTACCTAATGTTAACTGCCCAATGGCTTGCTTATTAACTGAGGCTTTCCATATAGTGCCCATTTTATTTTGATTATCTCTACCTTTCCACTGTTTGATTAAAACAATATACCAATGAAACATAGAATCTAGGCCTAGGTCTTAGCTGACATTACACTATAAGAACCACTTAAGTTTTAGTTTTAAACTCTTTGCCAGTTGCTTCATCATATACAGTGGAAACCTCATAATTCGAAGTACGTGGGAATGGACCAAAACTTCGGATTATAAGACTTCGAATGTTAAATTTGGGGGTCTTAAACACCACTAATTATTACCGGGTTACTTCCCTTTGATAAAAAATTTAACAAAAAGAACGGCTCTCTCCTCCTTTAATACTCATGGACCCCAAACCCATTTCCCCTGTTTTGGTTGTATTGACTATTTGGCTTAGTTGGCAGCTTTACTCTTAAAGTGGTCAGTGATGACAGTCTGCCTGGCTCTTCTCACAACATGGTCTTTAAATGAAAATTCAAATGAACTGAGCTGTGCATGTCATCAGTGCCTTGCTCGATGACTAATTTTAACTCTCAGTGATGCCATTTTCAATTGGAGAAAATACGAAGCTCTTCAAAATTTAATTCAAAATCTATTAAAAAACAAGGAAAGATTTGTAATGCATCAATACCACATGAGTAGCAATGCAACAAGTGATAGATCTAATCGGATACACACGTGTTGGGATGCTGTGACGCTGACCGGCGTACGTATGTGTGTGTGTGTGTGTTTGATGTAATGGTGAGTCCAGACAGTAGATGCAGTGCTAGCCTCTAAGCGCCCACGTTACCGGTTTATCGACATGAATTAAAAACAAAACAAAACAAAAAAAAAAGGCACAGTGCCTCTCACTCCAGTCACTCCTAGCACACTTTGTCTCACCCCGAGCTTACAGTGCCTACACCATCTCCCCTTTCCTGCGCTTGCAGCTGACTGTGTGTGAAATTATTATTCATTTATTGCCTTTACAGGTAGGTCTAGATGATCTAGACTTAGCGTGACTGCAGTGAGAGGTTCTTCAGCCAGTGGCATTGTGTGGCACTGGCAGTTCGCGTGCCCGCTTTAGCCCTACATTCGGCACCCCATTTCCTCCCTCTCAAGCTAGTTTGAGCCTTCCCCTATCTCACTTGTTGTTAATGGCACTCCCTGGAATAGGCCCGCTTTGTTGAAACGGTGATTCAACCTGATTGGCATTGTTTTGGGGATGGTGAATGGGAAACTTTTTTTTTTTCTTGTTGCGGTTTGTGGCGGTGTGGGCTTCGAATTATGAGACTCGACTTTGACTTCGAATAATGAGTTCGAACTTTACAAAGCCAAAGAACAAAAAAAAACCTCAGACCGCAAATACTTCGGTTTATGAGAAATTCGAATAATCGGACTTCGGCTTTTGAGGTTTCGACTGTAGATTTACTGGTTAAAACATTTTGTATGTGGGGAATGATTTTACTGTCGCAAAGTTTAAGATTGATGGAACATCGTGTCTGGTTTTCTTATTATGTTTAACAATATATTTAGAAATACCAGCGTTTCTTGGAATTGCACAAGGGACATCACTCCCATCAACAATTTTTGCCTCAAACTGAAAGGGCAATTAGTTCAATATTGACTGCCAAACAAAAACTGAACCCAAATTATAGGACTGAACCCCGACTCACCACACACACATACACAAATTCTCCTCTACAGTTACATACAATCACCCATAGTACATGTCAATAATCCAGACTGAGAGTCGTCACAGCCTTTATTTGAAAATCAGGAGGATATATGGGTCACATTCTTATGCAGTCGTTGGTTATATTATAGATCTACTAAGTTGACCCTTCTCACCCGCAAGTAATTACATTTATATTCTCATGTCCAGCATCATAGGAAGGATCGCCAACAAAGAATGATATAAAAAAAAGAAAGGCACCCTTTGATGCAGGGTGGTGGCTTCTGGATCCCTACAATCAGATTATTACAAGGCCGCACTCTAAATCTGAGGTGGGGTTGCCCCTTTCAAGTTACTTCATTGTTTGCAAGTGAGTGCTACATGCATATCCCTCTGCACTGAGCACAAGCATCAGTGGCATAGAGTTGGATTCATGACCAAAGGAACATGAAGCACCACGATATATCAATAATATTAAAATTATTCAGTTCTTTTAGACATTGCAGAGCACAAACTGGATGCTTTGGCCATATTGTTAATACTAAAAAATAACTTTTTGATATATAAATTTTTTTTTTCATTTCCAATGCAAGTTTGTTTAAAATTACATGATGGTTATAGAAATCGGATTGATCCATAGGATAAAACAAGAGTTTTTGTTTTTCACTGTCCATTGGAACTATTGACCAGGATTTTAGCAGAGCACTCTGAAAAATGGAATTTATGGGTGTTCACCTTAATTTTTTCTGGGTAAAACGGAATGTTGGCAGGTCTGTTCAGTAAACAGAAAATATTTCCACTTTTGATGATTTCAGTACTTTAGGCTCTAGTCCTTGAGTGGCTCGAAGCTACCAATGAGATTTTTTTGCACATTTCAAGGAAAACAATACTCCAGCTTAGGATTTGCCAGCATATCACATGCAACTAAAAAAAAAAAACACACACACACAACTGTCCAAATTTAAAAATTGAGTTATAAGAAACCCTCAGGAGGCGTGGTGAGTCACGCACCTGCATGTGTCCCTGCTGAGAAACATTGCCTGAGGAGTAAGCCAGCTGCTCCTTGATAAGGCGAAGTTCCTCCTGCTGGCACTGAATGGCATTCTGCAATTGTTCAGACTTGTGCACCAACTGCTCGTGAAGCAACTGTTGGGCCGGGGTCAGGATCAGACCAGATGGGGACTAGGGACGCATACAAAAATGAAATAAAGAACAAATGGTATTGAAATTTAAAAACCAATACTGACAATGACACAGGCAACAAATGTAACACACATAAAAAAAAAAAAGGATGATATTAAACAAGGCCACATCATGGATATTATAAAAATTAAGAACATAAAAAAAAGAACGAATATAATGATGTAAAAACAAGTCTTCTTTATACTTCAACTTAAACATGGTAAGCTTTGATCGAGCTCTTTAACCATTGATGTCAAATATGATCCAACCGCTTCAATCGGGACCAAAGTCATGTCCAATCACAGACACAACAGAATGCATGTTTTGTTTAAAAAGATCAGAAATCAACAAAGGCCAACATTTCCAGTATAATAATGATGATAAAATAAAAGCTAATAATGGTATACCCGCGAGCTAAATGGCACAACTTCAATGATTAAATGCTTTACTATGATCTAATGAATGACAGCTTTCAATAAATTTGTATGCCAAGTTCAAATATACAACTTTGATGGTTTCACCTATATGTGTACTTACCCTTTGATTAGTGGAGGCACTTGCTACACTGCTTGGAACGCTTGCCATAAGAGGCATAAGTTGTGGTACTACTCTGGCCTGTGATATAGACACTTGCTGTTGCTGGGTCGGGGACATCACAGTAGACTCAAAACTGCTTGTCACCTAATCAGAGTAGTAGTTTAATTTGATTGTGGGGCAGTCAAATGAAGTGAAACATCTCTTACAGCATAAGTTGGGATATTGTACTTTATTCACAGTGGCAGTGGATATAAATTTTTTTCAGGATGAACCACCTAACAAACCTTCTATGACATCAATTAGGTGCAAGACAAAATTTAAAATCCTATTTTGGCTCACAGGAAAATACTCCAAATGTGCAATCGGTGAATTTTCATCCCATTTCTTTTTGCATAACTGAGACCAAAAAAACTGAAGTTTGTTAGCCCTATTGCTATCCATTCAAAAAAAAAAAAAAAAAATCATTTTTTAGCTGGCCATTAAGGTTAGCGTGTGCCATGAAAAAATATCAGACCCCTTTAAAACTCAAATCATGCTGGACTTACCTTCATATGTGCTGAGGAAGCCAGCGCTTGTGTGCTACTGGCCCCATGACTGAGAGGTGGAGGGGCTAAGGAAACTCCATTGGCAGCAGTGGATGAGATGGGTGCAGATGCACTGCTCCTACCACCAGCAGCAGCTGCAGCCTGTGACCTCTGCAGATGCATCTGCAACAGAGACTGAAGCTGGCTGCTCACTCGCTTCTGGCCCTGAGAGTTCCCTTCACTGTTGTTTCCACCTCCACCAGTACTCTCCTGCTTTGTGGAGTGTGGTTGTTGCGGTCGCTCACCATCAGAATAGTGACCTAGGTACACAGCAAAAAATATATCACTCCTCAACATCCACGAAAATCTTAGTATCTCCACTCATGCCTAGTTGAATTACCTCCAAAGCAAACAATTACACTTTTGGCACTGTCATTGATAACAAAAGTATAACTTCCTTTTTTTCCTTCCAATCTCACTGAACTTTGAATTCTCAATTAGTAGGTGCTATTTCTTCATCACCCAAAGGGCAGTGAAGGAAATTTTAAAAAGTAACAAGCTATTTTGATTATCAAATTTTTTTCCCATTACATTTTTGGAATCTGAAAATCAACTCTTTAAAAATCATCATACATTCACCTCTGAGAAAATTTTGACTCATGAATTTTATTTAAAAAAAAACAACTCACATCTAAGTAAAAACAAAAATGATTTTAAACAGTCACTGGCAGATCTTTAAGTTTCAGATGACATATTAATTTGAAGATGAAACACATATAAAGAGCAACATTTTAATTTCTACAACAATTAGAGAGGAAAAAATAAAGTTGGTTTTTTTTAATACAATCACATGCAAAGCTTCCAACAATATCCAAAAGCAAGAACAGCAATCTTGATTTGTTGAAGAAATTGAAAGGGCCACAAGTGAGGAGACTTTTAAGATCTATAATTTTTATATTGCTTGCACAAGCTCATTTTACAATTTCTTTCTGCGTGTGTTGCAGACAAAATCCCACTCACTAGATGCAACATCAGGAGACTGAACTTTCTGCCGTTTAATCCTGGAGGCCCCACCATCAGAGTGACTGTAGGAAGTCACATGACCTTCCTGCTGCAGTCCATCCACTCTTCCACTCCCTCCTGCACTCCTGTCGCCTAGAGCCCCAGTGAGAGTGCCCATGCTACTGCTGCTGCTGTTACTGTTGCTTGTGGTTGTGGAATTTGCAGCAGTTGTGATGGAGTCCCCGTCAGTGTAGCCCATGTCCTGGCGCATTTGACGTCTGACCTCCTGGTAACTGAAACAAAGGAGAAAAAATAAAATATATCAAGCGCACTTTTTTTTGTGTGTGTTTTTGTTACTTATTTTATTACTGTTCCTATGCAAAGCATATTTTCGATTAAGAAATTTGGCAGGTGAGGGTAAAATAATGAAGTATCAATGCCAGAATCAAATTCTTATGGTTTTAGTTTGAAGAAGCTTTAGAGAAACTGAGAAGTTGTATTATGAAATTTTGACATTTTTTCCTTTTTTTTTTTCAATTTTACTGAACAAAATTTTAATGCTTTCACCTATTCAAAGAAACATTTTGACCCTTTGATAGGCACATGTTTCCTTATGTTATACCAAGTTTAGTGCACATGTCATATGCAGTAAATGGTAAAGGTTGAAAGGGCAAAAAAAATTCAAAATTTGTAAAACTGGTGGCAGAAAATAAAAAGAATTACTAAATTGATGAAACAACTCATAAATCTATTCAAAAACACTTCTTCACAAAATTAATAGATGGAAAGGGGAAAATGGAATTACAATACTGTGCCCATATAACTATAAAAAAAAAAAAAATGTAGGAAAACCAACTGCACACCCCCTTTTTAAAAAAAACAAATTATACTTCTGTCCATCAAGTTAAATACTGAAGATTATTTCTTGGTGGTAGACTAAGATTTAATTTTTCACCTTCATCTGGCAAATCGTCTCTTGAAAACTTTTGAATGACAAGTTGGGGCTTTTGATGACATTTTTTTCTTTCTTCTTTTGAGCTCATGAGTAATTTTCAGCAAGGTTCTCAAAAATGCATATAAAATAAAAAATGAAAGAACGTATTTGAAAGACGAAGCAGACTATCACTTTGTTGGTTTACAATTTTTCTTTTATAAGATTAATTTGCTTTCCTACAAAACAATGTATATTTTAGGTTTCAAAATAACCAATGTATATAAACTTACCTCACCACCTTGTTAGTGCAGACAATGAACTCAGGTTTCGAGTTCCACTGGTGATAAGTGATATAGTAGCGAGTCTGCAACCAGATCCACTGCTGACCCTTTGTCAGGAACCTATAGAAGCTGGATGTTCCTTTTCCCATAACCATCACTGAAGTCGAATGAATAAAAAAAAAGCAACATAGCTTGTATATGATGCTGTAACACTAGGTCATGCCTCTGTTATTTGAGGGTTTGCCAAAATGTAGGCTGTCATCATAGTTATGAACGAAAGATTTTCTACAAGCCCTATTTGAAAAAATTGAACTCATCAATACATACATTTTGATTTTGTGAGTGTAATGGTATACAAAGTACTGCTTTAAGTTAAAAAAAAAAAAGGTCTGAATGCATCCTTGCTGTTTAATTAACCAAATAAGTTTCATTCATAACTATGATGACAAAACTACCAAAAAAGTGGTCACCCATCAACAAATTAAGCCCATTAACCACCAAATGAAGAGACACTGGCCAATTTTTTTTTACATGGATCTACTCCTGCTATTTAACTCTGCATGAATATTACCTCACTGGTATTCAACTGGGCTTTTCCCTTGTGTAATTGGAGATTCTTTTTTTCAAAATGTAGTAAAAAAAAGTGCCACAATTTGGGGTCCACCTTTTGGCTATTGCTCATTTCCAATCTCAAGGCCTCCACAGTTTGTTCTTCTTTACAGTAAAATTTCTCTTCTAATGTTTCAGATTACAATTTTTTTTAAGTGAACGAATTTCAAGCAAAATTCAGGAAACAGAAATTTGGTTCAAACAAAATGCATGGCAAAGCAAAAGTTGAGATAGTGGTAAACCTTTGTGCATGATAATGCACTTCAATCAGCTGCAGCAAAATAGTCCTCACTTTCTTTTACTAGAAATCAGATGGTGTCTGACATAGTTTTGACAAGTATGTTGAAAAGCATTTTATTACATAATATTCTTTTTCCTGTGATTTGCTTTGCTTTGAGCCATCACAACCAAGTTACAGTATATGTCTTTACATAAACCTTAACAAGTTAGAAGATGCAATGCTGTTCTCGGTAGTAAATTCCGTCACCACAATGGTTGGAACAGAAGAGAGAGACAAAAATCTCTAAACACAATCCTCCAAAGCCAAGAAAGACAAGCCCTTCCGCATTTGATTTGCTTTCATAAAGGATAAAATAAAATTAAAATTACCACAGAGATCACACCAAGTATACTGTTATGCTCTGCACAACACATGATGTCAGCAATGTGAGCAAAAGAAGCCAGGGGTCATCCTAATCCACAAGACCAAAGAGTGGTGTCAAATCTTCATCTACACCACCAAAACAGCTACTAAATGCTGGTCAATGGTGTGATTTTACAATGCTCAACCTCAATGGTATGGCAGCAGGGTGGTCTTCAAAATCCAAGACACCAGCAAGACCATCATTAAAAAGTGTCAAATGACAGAGGTATGCCATAGACTTGCAAAAGCCTCTCAAACTTTGGAGCTGACATGGTAGAATAGCTACAGGCACGCAAACCTACTGCTAAGACAAGAAGGCGGTGCATATGTAACTGTGAGATGTGAGCCACCTAAAAAAAAAATCCCAAAAACCTGAAAATGGGGTCTAGGACCGCACAGGCCCCAATGGGGTATAATACCCCATAATATAATAAAACTTTAATCTCTGGTTTTGGTAATTGAAAAAAAGAGAAACACAGATTTTCCAGGAAAAACCCAAAAGTTAGCATCCATGACGCACAAAAGCTTTACAAATGTCTCTTTTTTCTTCTTCTTTGACATCACTCTAATAAAATCATCATTTCCAATAAAATTAAAATAAAACCCAGATGGAAAGAAGAGGAACAAGGGAATAAAAAGGGGAGTAGAAGCATACAAGTAATAATTTTTGTCATGACCACCATCATTTTTGTCATCATTATTGAAATCACCAATTGCACTGATCAATGGAAGTACAGCTTCAAGTGTACAGCATCAGTACTTACATTTCACCCAGGTATGCTTTAAAAGAGATTGTAATATTATTTCCTGCCAGTAAATCAATGTTCCTCACTCATGAATGGAAATTATGGTAAATAATGATAAAAGGGGATGAAGTTTAAGGTTATTAAAGAAAACATATTATCTTATGTTTGATGTTGTTATAGATTTCTGATTGCACTTGCCAGATCAGATATCTAATGTGAGAAACTTACATTGTTCATGGCACTGGGAAACCACTTCAAGATCATCAGGGTGATAGTAGTCATAGCCAGACGTTCCTAACACTTCAAATGGAAGATAACCAATGATTGGAGGTGCTCTGGACAGGAAAGATAACAAAATTTTCAGGTAAAGTGAAATAAAGCAGACGGCAATATACCATCTACAAGTAAGAAAATTTCTGTACCAATGAGCAAGGAAAGGAAGAAAAGAAAAGAAGGGTATCAAGAGCACAGATTCACATGTGTCTCTGGAGCAGTCTAAATGTCAGAGGTTGCATTTAAAATATTTTAAACCACTGATACAGCCAGGAACTGCATTTAATAAGCTTTAAATAGTGAAAAATGGATGGGGATATTGTAAATTAGGGCCAAGATATTGAGGCTTTCCTTCTAGTAAAAAGCAGTGAAAAGAAAGGAAAAAAATCGTTAAAATCTCCTTTACTCAAAAAAGTTAAATGCAAAATCGGACTAATTAAAACTAGTCTCAAGACATATTAAAAAAAAAAAGGCAATGAAGATATTTTATATTTGCAAGCAAAAGCCATCAAATCAAAAGCTCACCTGTGATCTAAAAAGAGAAATTTCCACTCCAAGGAATGGCGGGATGTAAACTCGCTTGTTGCTTCTTCCACATTTGCCATTTCACGAATGATGTGTGAGGTCTGAAGGCGCACTGTGCAGCAGAAACATAATGCCTGTCCAGGTACAGGCTCACCACCCACAAAATTTCCATTCTCATTTTGAAGCCCTTCTGTCAACATGCAAGAAAAAATTTCTCACTTAAATAAAAAGTAAACCTGAACAAACGCAGATTTTCGAAAAAAAAAAAAAATGGAAGAAAGGAAGGAATCAGTACATGGTCACCATTACCACACAAAAAAAAATACTGGATAAAGAAAAGGATAAATTTAACATGGATTTTAAATACTAAATCTCAAACTTCTAATTCTGTATAAGCAGGTATGAAAAAAGATTTCTGATCCCCAATTAATCCCTTTATTGGGTAGTTTCTCCAATTTTTGTTTTAGATGTCTTTACAAATAATCAGGAAAGAGAATTCTCTACCTATTGGGAGAAAAATAATTTTAATTTAGGCACAATCTGTAATAAGTAAAATAATGTTGAAGAAGCTCATATTTGACAACCCCCACAGAAATGAAAGCAGCTATTTCTGTAGAGGATAAAAACCTTTTACTTAAAAAAGTATGACATTTGGCTCCTATCACTGTATTCATGCATTTTTATTGAGGCAAACAAAATACCCTGAAAATAAGAGAAAAAAAGACGACTTTTCTTTTCTCCTTACCTTCTACACTGACAATCTGAGAATTCCCCATCACTCTCACGCACTCATAAGTAACAGGATCTGTGAGATCAATGGTTCCCCGGCGAAGATGGCACGTAAATGAGATAAAATTCTCTCCTAAATGTTTTCATTTTTTAGAGGAAAAAAAAATATTACATACTTACTTAAAAAAAGTGGTACATGTGTGACAAAATTTAGTTCAAGCACCGTTGTCAGGATTACTTTACAACTGTTTCGTAGTTTGCCATACAGTCATCATGTAAGAGCAGAATGAACAGTTCTAGAATAGTCAATAAACTAATTACAAATCTAGAAGAATAAATCATACTTTCTTAATTCCTTCTGATTACAGTTGTATTGAGAGGCTTGTTATCTTTAGGGACAAAGCTCCCCCCCATTCTCTCAAAACACACAGAATTTGAGTATTTATTCAACCAATTTCTTTCATACTAGACAGGCAAATCAAAAGCTCCTGAAGATTAGGATTTTCAAAAAATATTTTTTCCTTCACAAATTCTACGTTGTTACCAAAAAAAATTTTATATCATATGACTTTACCTGATGACTGGTGCTTTGATAAAAGGCTGAAAAACTTGAGCCTGTCATCTTCATGCATTAAGTCATATAGAGAATTGTTGATCAAGTCAGTCTAAAGAGACAAAAAAAGCAAAATAAATATAGAAATATGTACATATTCAGAAAAGAAAGCAAAATTTAACAAAGTAAAAAAAGTTTTCACAGAGACATTATCAACAATAATATGTAAAATTGTGCTGAGATGAAATAGTAAAGTTGCTTATGCTCTACATGCAGAGACACTAACACAATCTGATTGATTAATTTTTACATATTAACTTATTGGCATCATAAAACATTTCTTTTCAGAACAAGAAGTCATAGTTCTAGACTTAAATTGTTAAGAAATATAAATAAAGAAGTATAGGATCACCACTCGGAAAGCACTAACAACAATATAAAATCTTAAATCGAAAGAATGCAAGGTAATGAAGAGGTAAACAGTTAACTGCAAAAAACTGTGAAGATATATTACAAAACAAAACAACAGTAATAAATATAAGCCTTTTTATTAAGGCTTGCCTTTAATGCAGCCTTCATGTTACATTCAATGTTATGTGCGACTCCTTTAGCATTGCAGTTTGATGTCATTGGATTATATAACAAGCGACATGTTTTTGTCAACCATATGAGTATTTCTGTTTTCACCATTACAAAGCTCATGAAATGTAGATTTTAATAATATCAAAGGTCTGTTATTCAAAATAAGTCTAAAGGAGCAGTTTCAACATTTTAAATCAATGAATCAGCCAACATCTACATTTCTTGAGCTAGGCAATGGGTAAAAAGTAACAGAGTTGTAGTGATCCGGTGCAAAGATATCGGCGTCATAACTTGGAGGAAAAAGCAGTGAAAAGAGGAGAAAAATACAAACTTAAAATTCTGTTTTCTTTGCAAACCATAAAATTCATGATTTAACTCATTAGGACTGGTCTCAAGACATGTATATAAATACCGTTATAATGAAAAAAAAACAAATGAACCTACGGGTAAATGTCCTAGAAGAGAGGTGACACTATCAGATGTGAACAAGACTTTGCCATGGTGGTTGAACACTACAAGAAAACTGTCAACAGCCTGTGGACATAGAATTTTAAGTTTGAAAATAGTTTTTTTAAATGAAAAAGATGCAAACCTTGCAATATTCAGACTTGTGCAAGCTAGGCCCCTCCCTATCCACATCCCGCCTTTTGCCCCTTCTCCCCCAGTGCACCCCTTTTCATTCTTGTTCGATTGGGACAGCCCAGGTGGTATGAAACATGAAATAATTACATAACCCAGCCTCATGGACTTACAAAATCACGTGTGCCCAGCATGCCTGCATGAAATCTATGCGTTCATTTAAAAGTAGAGGTGGGGGTAGGCAAAGGTTATCAGAGATGCTCGACTGTCTGATTACATTTCCCCAAATCATATTTTGCCATGCATAAGCTGTTCATCAGCTGCAACCCTCTATTCATTATTTTCACCTTGTGTGTCTATGCTTTGCTCTACCTTATATTTGAACCTATTGCATGCTGCACACTTATCAATGTGTTACTTGTCAGGCGACAGCAAAACTCATGTTACATTTCAACTAGATTTATTCACAACATGTAGAAAAACATTTCATAGTTGGCTTACCCACGTGGTAAGTTGAACATGAGGGTGGGTCTGAGGTAAGTTCATTAGATAAAAGATATTTTAAGAGAGCCAAAAAAGGGGAAAAAAAAACCAGGGATTTTTCCCTGTTCGTTGAATGAATGGTGTCCTTTTGAGTCAGAGTTCTTTGGATTCGAGGTGCACTGTATTTATAAAATGATTAACACACCATGTCTCTGAATATTTCTTTAATCAAATCAAATTTTTAACGTATAGAAAACAAATCCACACAATTGCAAAGAAAACTTTAAAACTGAAGTTGTCTTTTTAAAGATTTTATTTCCTTTTATAAAAATACTAAATTTCAAGTAGCCAAAACATCTTTTGAATTTAAAGTTAATAATAAAAAAAAAAAATGTGACCCAACTATTTTACAATGTCAAAACAAAATTTTTTACCTTCTATTTAAATGCCAAAACAATTATTTTTTGTATTTTAAAAGAAAAAATAACATACTTCGAACATAAGCTGTGCAAATTCTTCATTACACAAGAATGTAGGCTTCCAGTCCTCCTTTATTTCGTTTGCTGCAGATTGGACTGAGAATTCTGAGAGAGGATACATATAATGATTAAACATTGAAGCATAAAAATGTTACATTATTAATAATGATGATTCATAAATTTAAGTAAATATATTACTTAAATCATATAAACTTGATTATCTGACAGTCCTTTCACAAGAAAGGGTTGAAATTTTGAGCTACAGCTACTTCAAACTAGACAAAGCTTTCCGTTTTCTTACCTTGATGGTTTCTCAAAAATTGTATTGCCGACTTAAGAACTGATGACTTGTCCAGTTTTTTGGTGTTGGCAGACACCATTGAACACAGCTCGTTAATAAGTACATTGAACTGGTCCCTTCTCTTTTTCTCGCTAAGATTCCGGGTTTTGCTGCGAATTGATTCAAATGGCACATGAAACCATAAATTCAATTAAATCTATCTAGATTTACTGAAAAAGACATCAGCAAAAAACGTAAATTTAACAATCGCTAAAACCAAATAAAGTAATTATTGAAAGGATCTGCAATGATCATTTTTAAAACCTGAAAAAAATCTAAATATAGTGATCACTTGTAGGCAAATGCATCCATGCACAGATTGAAACCAGAAGCAGTCTACATTGGGAACTTTTTTGTTAACAGTTTTTTTATACCTCAGAACCAGACAGATGTTTTTATGAATAAAATGTTTAAATGATGTTACTTAATTTCTTCTTTTTTAGATGCCTTTAGACAAGATATTGGCAATCATATTTCTCTCCTCAAACCTTTTCTCAGTTAACCTCATAAAGTTGTTGTTACTACCTTTACCCATTGCCAATGACTTAGGATTTTCAATAAAAGTTATCCTCTGTCTACCTCTACAGCTTTTGCCATCAATCTTTCCGCAAATATTACTTATAAATTATAGTTGCCTCTGACTTAAAATGGCTTTTGTTAATGATTGCTCAGAGTTAGTCTCTTTCAGTACCAATTCTTTATTTTTCTGTCCATGATATCCTCATCATTCTTCTGATAAACCACATCTCTACTGCTTCTAGTTTTCTCTTTGTTTCCTTGTTTATTGTCCAACACTCACTACCATACAAAAGAACTGATTATTTGGGTTTTCATACTTATGTCTCTGTCTGCTAGTATTGTTTTAATTTTTTTTGTAATGTATCTTTGGCCATGGCTATTCTTTTACTATTGCACTTGTGCATTTACCATCTGATGTGACCTAGATATTTGCAACTTGTTTGATTTTTTCGTTTTTGCTAATGAGATTGCATATGGGGTTGGAGAATTTCTTTGAGATGATCGTACATTCCGTTTTTTGGGGGTTTTTTTGCGTTTTTTCTTTTACATACAAAGACAAGCCCATTCTTTCGCTCTCTAAAACTACAGTATCTAAAAGTTCTTGGAGTTGTTCACCAGATTTTGCTATTCATTAAAACTATATTATAATATGCATGCCCAAGATCATTAAGATTCTCCCTGTTATTTTTTAGCCTGAAAAATCATCAATATTCCTTAAGATTATTTAACTATTATAGGGTAAAAAGATCAGGAGACATTACACGTCTAAATTAAAAAAAAACCAAGCATTTCAACTTATAAAATAGCTTATCATGTTAATGCATTTACACATAAATTTACCAGAAAATGATGCCAATGTAAGATTCCATTTATTTTTTTATCCCTGCACTTTAAATAAAAATAATATTATAAATATACCTAAAGAACAAATAACATTTCAGGTAAACTGAAAAATAACATAAAAAGTCTATCAAATTTAAGTTTTTGAAGATAAGGACAAATCATCTTACTCACCGTTTCACATTGTCTTTATCATCATCATCAAGGTCATCAAAACTGAGAACACTCTCACTGAAAATGTAAGAAGAAAAAAAACGGATTGACCAGCAAAGCAAAAGTAGTGAACAATTTTAGTCCCCATTCATGTCATTAAAATTGGTAATTTTTCAAAAACTCATAACAACAGGCTTGAGCCATGGTCTTATTAAGCATAGGATGCAGCATGAAAAAGCTTTAAAAGCAAGGGTTCACATGAGAATTTCAGCACAGCAGTCATTGTTTATTTCTGACATTTGCTCAGCATGATATTATGATAGGTCAAGACTAAGTTTTGTACAGAAATCACAGATTTATAATGAAAAATATTTACTTGCACTGTACGCATTTTTTTGCAGCTATGAATTGTAATTAATTCAGAGCCTAAAACAGTTGATGCATAAACTTTGTAAGTATGTTTTTTCATGGTGGGCTTTACAACAGCTTAAAAATAGTCATTACCATGTGATGAATCTGTAAAATACAAAAATTTAAAAAGGAATTGTTAATATATTTAAACTTTAAAAATCTTTTTTTTTTTTTAATAAAAAGATATCTTCCCTTTAATAATTACAGTAAAGCTTCTTCAAGACAGGCACATTTCACAAATTCTTAACACATAAAAATTTCATCTTAGTGCATTATGAATGGTGAATTACATGCTTGTAACTTTTTTTTTTCTTCAGGTGACAATAGGCAATATTTCAGTGGTCTCTCTTTTAATTTTTATTTGTTAGAATGTTCAAAATTACATTATTATATTGTAAAGACATACACTCAAAAACTTGTGAAAGTGAAAGTCACTATGTCCAGACAAACCTAAAGCCATTTCTAATGAGAGTCAATGCCTGACTTGTTGAGATGAACCTTTTGATGAAACATTTCACTTTCCACCCATATTTAAAGTCAACTAAACTGGAATTTAGACCCAAAAAAATTTAGATAAAAAAAAAAATAAAAGTTATTAATCTAGGATTGAAATATTTTCTTATTTAAACAATGAGGATCACGAAATTAAACTTTTTTTCCAAAATTAAGAGTATTTAGACTTTAAAAGTACTCAAATATTTCAGTCAGTGTAGAATCTGAAACTAAGTCCAATGTTCTTTGTTTTTGAAGTTTTTGCATCTTCTGGTGATTCTAGGCCTTGGTTTTGCTCTAACTCAATTTAATATCTAGTGTGTAGATTCAGAAGAAATTTTATATTTAAGCTGGTGAAAATATTGTTTTATTTATTTTCTGAAACTAACAGTGTTTTTTTGTGATTAGTAGCATTCAGGGCCATTTTCTCCAAAAAAGGGCATTAATAGAACATGTGAACATTGCGTTTCCTAAACCTTGAAAATTTTTTAGCTTTGCCTACACTAAGTTTTGTGTGCATTTTCCTCAGATCTAGCTTGAAAGAAATATATAGATTTTATAAGTGTAGCTTAATAAATATTGAGTAACACTATAAGAAGTTGTCTTAGGTTCCCACTAGCACATAACACAAGTAACATTTATAACATAAACTGATATTCAATAGTTACCTTAAATCATACGAAGCATTTTATTTTTTAAACCATTCTTTTATATTTTCTGCAATTTTTTTTTTTAATTTTGTGTTTTACGTAATTTTTATCATCTGTATTGCGTCTGACAGGTATAAATACTTTAAAAACAGCAGGCTTCTGTGATGTTTTAATCTCAAAATTAATCTTTTTGTTTTTTTCAAAAGCATCTTGAAGAACAAAGTATTAAAATCATTGTTGACAAAAAGCTTGAAATTTCGAGAAAAGATTCAGAAAATTTTTTTATGAATTTTACACTCAATTTCTTAATTTGAAACTACCTGGACCCTGGCGCACATTTTGATAGCAAAATCATGATCTATGAAGCCAGACCTTTAATTCAATACATATAATATGATCTAATAGCTCATGATTTTTTGATTCATTTTTTGGGTAAGTCATACATAGAGATTAAGTCCACCATAAATTATTTTATTGCCTTCATTTTGTCATTAACTCTTTGTCTCTCTATTTTTATACACATTTTGCCAAGATTCATTTTAGGCATGAAAACATATCTCTCGAAACGTGTTGATGCTGCAGCATATATCACAAATACACCAAAGCACACCGTTTGGTAGGTAGTTACAGACAATTCACCAAAAAATAAATTACAAGCCATGTCTAAAACTTCAGCTATAAATTCCCATGATCACATTTGATCAATGTACTATGCATTGATACAGCAGCCAGTGACTATTACATCAATACATCAGGCGTTGATACAGAGAACAAACAAATGGAAATATAATTGTCATTAGATAAAAAGGGATTTTAAAAATGCATTCCTTGGTTTTGCCATAGAAGAGAGGGTGCTGAGTTTAACTTATCGTAACCTCTTGTTCAAAGTTAAATGTAGTCTTAACTATTTCCAAACAAATGTCTTTTTCAGGTCTCATTATGATAAATGGCAGCATTAGTGTGACAAGCTAATTTATTGCAATAGTTCTGAGGGATAGTCCGGGCACAGGTTCAATGACTTCTAGATCTATCTTTATCACTATCAGCTACTGAAGAAAAGAAGAGGTCGCAGGTGAAAAATTGTGGTACTATCATGTTTTAGAAGCCCTATTTATGATATAACTTGATCTGCAACCTCTTCATTTTGTCAGGAGCTGATGAAAGTAGATCTAGAAGTCATTGGGCCTGTTGCTAGATTAGCTAAATCTAGATCTCACTACTTAGATTTAGATCCATCACCAGAGCAATTCATAAAGATTTCCAAATAACTAATATCACCTACTGATGAAATGAAGAGGTCGATGACAAAATATCAGCTAACAACAAAATGAAGAGGTTGCAGACGAATAATATCAGCTACAGACAAATTGAAGGGACAGAAGATTAGCCTTAGCATAATGTAAATAGTGCTACTTTTACACAGTAATTCCACAATTTTTTGTCTGCGACCTCTCCATTCAATGATTCATCAGTAGCTGATAAAGGTCTAGATCTAGATCCGGAGGTAATCCTTACCATCTGCTGTCTTTATGAGCTATTGCGGGTTTTGTTTTACTTTTAGGTGTATCGATATTGCTGACGCAATGAAGTAAGTCTAGCTAGGACTTGATAAGGTCTGATTTATGAATAAAACACAAGATCTAGATCTCTAGAGATCTCAAGAAATTGTTTCATTTTTACAATAATTGCGTTTAGATCTAGATCTAGATCTAGATCTAAATTTAGATCTAGTCTATTCTGTTTTTGTAGGTGCCCGCGAGTGCCGCAAATAATAAGGTCAGTGTGCCTGTTTTTGGACTATCCACTAAAGGCTTAACCAAATTGGAAGGGAATGGGCATTAAAGTCCATGTTAAAATGAACTGTTCGGCACTTTAATTTTGTTTAGGTAGGCCTACTTTAGGCCTCGATCTAGATATCTAAATAGTTTCCCCCATGACCTAGCCTAGATCTAGATCAAAATATGGAGTCTTTGTGTTGATGGCTTAAAGATTATCAACCACTTTTGCTTTGAAAGATAACAGCATTGTTTTAGGGTAAAAACTCATAATATGTCATACCTTTCAATGTTTCGGCTCGATGGTCGAAATAAAGCAATCTTTTTGCCGTAATTCATGACAGACGAACGGCAAACTTATCCAGGTGGTATCTTGCAAAACATTCTTAGTTTGACTAGATCTAGATCTATATTGTTATACAAGTATCTATTTAATTTTCCAATGGCCGTGATAAATTATATAAAAAGGTGATCACGAATCTGTTTTATTCTCTTCCCAATGAAAAGAACCACATCACCCAGAATTAAACCTCAATATTGGATTGGTCTGTCGCAAGAGTGTGGGAAGCCATGAAAATAATCTAATCACTGGCCAGGTTTTTTGTAAAGAGGCTAATTTGTTGTTTCAAAGAAAAAAGTATAAACGGTGAAAGTACGATTATTTTAAATATTTCGACATTTCTGTCTATAATTAGCACAGAAATTTTCTCTCAAAAATATTTTTATAAATAGATACATTTTATGCCATTAAAAACGAAGCATGTCACGCTAAATTGAAATAAATTCATTTTTATTCAAAGAGATCAGCTACCCAGTCCAAAGAGGTATTTTACCTCAAAATTTCCAAAAGATTCTAGGGTTGCGTTCAAGATCAATGCCGCTTGTCACAAGGTCACGGTTGTCAGAGAACAAAGTACCTAAAATTTTGAATGCATCTATTGGGTCAAACAATAATTTAGCCGCAAAAGTTTGAAATGTTAAAATCTTCAGATATGATACTGAACAAATAATAAAGATATTAAAAATATGAAATGTGCGTATGTTTGTCTCAAATATTGTCATTGAGTTCAGAGTATAGATTTTTATCCATGAAAACTATTATTTTGTAAATGTCATTGGTGCACTATCCATATGTCCTTTAAGAGGAAGTTTTGTTTTATTTTTACATATTACTTTTACAGTTTGAAGTACCCCCCCCCACACACACACACACACGCACACACACTCGCGCGCGCGCACACACACAAGCACATACATACATACATACATACATACATACATACATACATACATACATACATACATACATACATACATACATACATACTTCAATGCTTAAAAAATCGTCTTTATCAAGAAAAAAAAAACATTTAAGGACTTTGAAAATGGTGGATCTATGAATGGTTTGCAATCTGGAGAGTTATTTATGGCAAAAAAGGAACTGCGAAGGTAATATGTTTCTCTTCGTTGTTATTGCTATTGCTGTTGTTGTTTAGGAGAGGGCTTCTTTTGTTGTTGGTTTTTGGTATCGTTATTATTACTGTTGTTGTTGTTGTTGTTGTTGTTGTTGTTGTTGTTGTTGTTGTACCCGCTCGTGCTGCTACTGCTGCCGCTGCATTTATTTTTTAAGGCTCATGGCACTAATTTTAAGAAAGGGAAATAAATAAAATAATAACGAACTGCTGTTTGAGCTAACTATGCGACGATAATAATCTAAAAAACAAAAGCTAACAAAGGTTATGCGTTTACTACTTAAAACTTATTTACATATCCCCGTTCATGTAGCTTAAGGTAATTAAGATGATCAGTTATTCTTTGTGAATGGATTTGTCGTCTTCGTCGTCGTCGTCGTCGTCGTTGTTGTTGTTGTTGTTGTTGTTGTTGTTGCTGCTGCTGCTGTTGTTGCTGTTGTTGTTTTGTTTATTTGTTTGTTTGTTTGTTTGTTTGTTTGTTTGTTTGTTTTTGTTTTCGATCTCAGGCATTGCGTTCTTCCGTTGCTTTTATATTGGTATTTCAATAATTGATCATCTAATAAAGTAAAAATGGAGTCCTAAAAAGTTTACAGGTAAAACTAACACCCTCTAAAGACGATAATGCATACTGCACGTCGACGAAAAAAAAGTATCGATGTCAATCTGTGCGAAAGAAAAAGCATTCTTCTTTAGAAGCCCTGCTTGGAACAGACCTTGGCGACCATGTTCCTTTACTCAAACCTATTCTCAGTTAACCTATCAAGTTGTTCCTGCTTTAACTTATTACTCATGAGTAAAGATTTTCAACAATTAATGTTATTCTCTGTCCATCTCTACTGCGTTTACCTTCAATCTTTTCAGTGATTGCTAAGTGTTCTAAACCCTTGTGTAGGCAAATCTGTCCAAAAAATTGAAGTTGCCTCAGTTTTATAGCTTTAATTAAGGACGACTGTCCATTAACCTTTAATATTGTGTTCCTGTTAATGAACAGTCGACTTTCAAAATTCCCCAGACAGGCCATTCTTTTTCGATAAAATAATTTACCTCCCACTTCTGGCCCGATGGACTAGTTCCTATAATTTCATGTTGGTATGTACTGATATAATACTCTGTTATTTTTAAAAGTTTAAATTGTTTATTTCTTTATAATTCTGCTCAACTTGAACTCGCTAATCTTAATTAATAATTCGAGAGGGTCATATTCAGCGAGTAAGATAAAGAGAGAGAGAGAGAGAGAGAGAGAGAGAGAGAGAGAGAGGATGTGTGTGTGTGTGTGGTGGGGGGGAGAACAATTGTGGATTAGACACTTAATAATTCACATGATATAGTTCATAATATATACATATTTTAATTGTCTACGTATTTAGGTGTATGTGTATATGCATATATATCTGTATATATGTGTATTGAATGAGTGTGTATATATTTGTATGCATATGAATGTGTGCATATGTACATATATGTAATTTTTTTTTCAAACCTTATTAGAATGCTTTTCATTACCGGATTTTTTTATTTCTAATGACGATCTTTAAACATTAAGCTTGTAATTTATGTCATGATTCCTTGCTTAGCGAATTTCTATGGTATCTTATTTGTGACTGTTATTTTCTACTTGATAAAGTGGGCGAAATGTTACGTATACTCTTGTGTTGGTTAATTTGTTCTTATAAGGTTGAATTGGTAATTTGTATTCTTTTGCGATATATTATTGTTATAATACAAAATTGAGCAAACGGAACTGTTTACTTTTGTTTCACGTAAAATTAGTCACATACACACACACAAACACACACAAAACATATCAATAATAAATGATATATTTTTAAAATGTTTTTTTAATATATCTAAAATATCTTTATAAAGGATAAAGTATAATACTAATCAACAGTTCTGCATTTCAAGATTTCAAATGCATTCTTAATCGTAGATATAGAATGAAAATCACACCAAAAAAAAAATTATTTTTAAAAATATGTATAAAATAGTGAGGGCATTTAAAAATTGAATAAGATGAAAATGAATCATATCAAGATAATTCACAATTCCTAGCATTTTCAAGTCATCTTTCGAGTTTTGTTAGTTTCTTAAGTACAAGGAAGACAAGAAATCTGAATATGAGATAATTCTAGTGAGGGGCTTTAAAGATGTTGACTATGTATGAGCTTTAAGAGGTAATTAACTGAAAAACAAAAGTTTCACCCGCTAATAACATGGGGACTAAGAAAGACATTTAACAGCTGATTTTTAAACTAGACGAATGAGAAAACATCACATATTGATGATAAAAAAATTTCTAAGAGAAAAGAAAGGGAGGGATTCTTTTGGTAGTAAAAATTTCTGCCTCAACAAAACAAAACAAAAGAGAAAAAAGGAAAACATGATTCTTCTCAAGGTTTAAAAAGAAATAAAAAAAAAAATATAATCGTGAACATAACTAATTTTTCACAGAACAACAGAAAATACCAAATAAATGTAGGCAGCTGGCAAAATTAAATATGATTTTGGCCATACTGCCTCTCACAATTTCTGCTGCCATTTTTATGAACAATACCAAGGTTTAACGACAACAATGCAAACAGCGCCTTCCCACCCCCTCCCTCCCCAACACAACATGCATGCATATACATATTTTTAATTGATACTGACAAAATACTGACATTGTAGTGTAAAAAAAAATATCCGGACTATTAGGATAATTTTATATGTATTTTTCTCAGATCAAATTGATTTCATAGACAATTTTTAAGTTAGCAAGTTTGCTTGACATAGATTGTTGACTCCACGGAGGTCTCAGGCCTTTCAGTCTTCTTTGAGTGGCTTGTAGGTTCAAGGGACTCCAGCAGATTTCAGGGCTGGATTGCTACCTACTGCACTGTCTCCTCCCACACAATGCTCTCTCTCTTTCTTTCCTTTTTTAAAACAGTTGCACTAAATAAGATCAAAATGGAAACAAACAAAAAAACAACCCAAAAATAAAATTAAAAAATTACACGACAAAAAAATTGCTTGAAACAAGACATAGTTATGTCATTGTAAACAGACTTTTTTTTACAATGTTGCATTTTTTTTCAAGAGTTAAGAACTACACCAAAATTATTTTTACAGAACTGTGGAGTATGGCTAATAAAAATGCAACTGGAAGTTATGATTATAATGTTATTGCTACGCTAACACAATACTAGATACAAAAAACTGAATCATCTAATTGTATAATACAAATATCTATTTGGCAAGGGTGATTTATGTCTCACAACGCAATCAATAATTACACCCTGCAATATGAACAAAAGTATCACAAACTGTGCTGCTGAGTTTTGATGTCGAAAAACTGCAAAAAAAACACCAAATGTGTAAAGATTACTGCAGAATGATTGCCACAGTTGTCAAATAAAATTCTTTAATTTTATCTAAATAACATCACCTCACATTTAGAATAA
>BLXT01000501.1:1438587-1450820 GCA_019648995.1 Plakobranchus ocellatus | reverse complement strand
GCTGCTTACTGGGCGTCGGTGGATATCGCGATCCGCCCTGAGATCTGCAGAGACCTTTCCCTTGCGGGTTCGAGCCCTCTCCCACGCTTACTCGCGAAACTTTAAATTTCACCCGGAAATCCCATCTCACCAGGTGATGCATTCATGACGCAGAATGTTGCATAAAATTGGAAGGCAAATTCAAGACTTACGAAATCCGCTCATTTCGTATAGAACCAATCGACGCTCTACCCAATCGTCAGTGTCCGTCTGTAGGATTTGTGAGGATCAGTCATCTTGTTCGCCACTCTCTCATGATGTCAGCACTGAGATCAGAGATAAGTGGTGCACTGAGTATATCAACAGTTGAAAGATTATTTTAACCTCGGCAAAGAAGAGGCTGACGCAGAAACTGTTGTTTGAGCCTTGCAATTGTAAGAACTGCTTAGCATGAAGTTTTGCCAGTCGGAATGCAAAGGATCTTTATTCTATGGCCGCTTCAGGACTCCCCAAGCCAAATCAGTCATGTTTGTCCCGAAGGCTGTCAATCTCATCAACCGCAAAAGTCCATAAAGTGAAAAATCGTCAAATCAATGGAAATCGCTACCGGCATTTTCATCAAATCTAGAGAGTAGAAAAAATTGCTTTTGCATCTTCACAATCCGCCTAAGACAGGGACAGAGAAAGCCCGACACCATTATATGGTAGTAATAAACAGATAAATTGCTTAGATTTAATATTTGAAAAACATTTTCGAACAAATGACCTGGCTGTACTGCTTTATATACATTAAAAGTAATGCTTCTGTTATGAACTGCGTATTTCTATCCATTTACCTGCCATGTTCATGTTTCCGAGTTAAGTGGTTCTTACGATTACCCTGTTCGGCTATATATGTACTTTTTTTGGGAGGTCATAGCACAATTAATTACACATCATGAAATTCATCTTTTTCTCTCAAATCATCATCATATCATACGTATAAAACATATCTGTCGTGCGATATCGTAGTCTGAACTTTCACAAATTGGTAAGTAACGAAGATTAAAACGGACGAGTCAATGTGTGGATAGTCAGTGAGGTTTTTCGATTCTCCAACTACATTGACTTATCAGTTGTCCACTGCTTCATAAATTTTCTCTGGTACTCGCCAAAAGTCGGGAGCTTCCTACCTCGCACCTTCTTTGCCCCGGGTGAATAAACATCTTCTATGGCAAGTTAACAATAGCAGCAAACAGGTGGGTTGATAAGGAAACAATCTCCCCACACTTCGTTACTTAGATAATTTGAATAACGAGTAGCCTTTTTTTTTTTAATAAGGTTATTGTTAAGGCAATCGGATTTGCGTTATTCCGATGATATTCGATAAATTTTAAAAATTATCATTTTTAAATTGATGGAAAAGTTTACTCCGAAATTAGAATTGAGATCATTGGCCTTATTATGAATCATTATTTCAGGTTATGCTATAAAAGTTTGCTTATAATATTGAGATTCAACTTTAAAAAAAATTTTTTTCCTTCAACAGGTTATCGAATCACCCATTGCTTTGGACGGTGAAAACTTGTTGCGCGATTTCCAAAAGACATATTCTTGTGCTACATTCTCGGCAAAGGAGGACTTCTCGGTGCTTCACCCCCATCGTGAGACCTTTTTTCTACGCCCTGGAACACCGGGATTCCCGGCGAATGGTTATCGAGGTCGTTTCTTTGTTTCAACAGAAATTGAAATAAGAATTTTACATTAATTTGTCCCTTGGAGATATTTATTTTTAAAAAATGGTAATCGTAGTAAATTGATGTAATCTTTCTGACAGCTTCAAAAGTAATGAGAGGTGCAAACGTTATATTTTAATAATTTATTACAGAAAATTTGTGTGTAAATGAAAATTTTAAAGTTTGAAAAATAGATTCAGGTTTTTCCGAGCTATCGTAAAATCTATTCCAACAGTTGAGTACGCACCTAATATTAAAAATAGAAGACCCAGAGATATAAGCTGCATTTGCAACAAAAAAAAAAAAAACAAAAAAACTGCTCCATCTTGCGACGACAAAAAGAGAAAAGCCTTTCATGCCCTTTTTTTTTGTTTTCCAAATGCCTTTGGAAACTTAAGGCGAGTAGTCCCACATCAGATTCAACTTCGGATAAGCTAAAAAATTTGGAAGACATCGAAGCGCACTGAACATAAAATATTGAATCAGTGTGTAAAGTTTTGTTTAAAAAAAAACTTTTTGAAATTGAATTTCAAATAAATTTTTTTTTTCTGTTATCAGTAAGTTTAGATGATCTTTATTGTAAAATTTATATTTAGTTTTCGCAAAATTTACTCTGATCCATCAGTCGCTTGACGAAAAAAAGTATGTACTGTAACCTCTTGAAATTAGGTCAGATGTAGCCAGTGTTCTTTCGCATAAACATTATGCAACAATTGAATCTGCCAGGATACGCTATGGTTACCATCATACGTGGAATATGTCAACTTTATCTGGCCGAAAATCCTGGAAAAGATCAGTTTCCATAACTGCCTCCAGGAAATGTACGAGAAACGGGCAGTAGTGTTATATAGACGTACCGATACATGCATTGTGAATGTCATATTTTTTTTTTCCTTTTGTAAAAGAAAAGAAAAAAAATCGCTGTTAAGAATGATGCTCCTGAAAAAAGATATTGCCTATTTAATGTGCCTTTTTGAAGATGAGTTTAACGCTCTCAATCATTTGTTTTCAACCGTGAACAGGTTGCCTTCAGAAATTAAAATGTTATTTTGTGCTAATAGTTGGGGAGATGGCACTCAGAACACTGTAATTAATATCCCCTTTATGCATGTTTAAGGTGATAACTTCATTCCATTAAAAATATTACCGTTTCGAAGGTCTTTGTTTCTTTTGCATTGAAATTTTTACAGGCAAATGTATAGCTGCTCTTTTTTACAGAACTTCTTAAGCAGATGAAAGATGATTGAGATGGAAGTTTCGCCATCACGGAGTGTTAGTGGCACAGTGGAGATCTTCAGGGATCCTCCTGTCGGGGGTTCGAGCCTCGCTACCGCTGCCCCAGCCTGACGGAAAGCCTGAAAGCCTGAGATCACCTTGTTGCTGACTGGCTATATGCAAAGACAAATTCAACCTGTCAGGACCAGCCCTATCCACTGTCTGCTGGCAATACGGACAGTACAAAGGATTGAAATTCTACATGCAGCCAGGTATTATATATATATACACTTCATGTCACACTTCGGAATGTTTTGTACACTTGACAAAAGAAGGTAGACGATTGTAAATAAACTCATAAATGCTAATCAACTGCTTTCACTTCCTTTATTATTGGAAACCAAGTTAAGCTACAATGGTGAAGAAATTTCTATTATCAAATCACAGGCCAGATGTTGATGTAGTTAACTTTGCACAAAATCAAAGCCACCTTTACTAGCTTAGTGAAGAGCGCCTATTTGACATAAAGCAGATAACTGTGCACTCTATGGTGCCCTTTTACAGGAATCCTGAAGGACAGCTGCATCGGTAATTCATTGCGATACTCCCTGATGACACTGCACATGACCATCACGCAGTCAACACTTTAACACCAGAGCCATCAGCTCTTTACAAAGTTTGTCACCAGTGAGGTCAGTTAGAGATGGATGTGCTGGTCCACAGTATAAAGGCTAGAATGCCCTGGCAGTCTCATGGATGAGCTGCCTTTTCAAAGAATTCATGTAAATATCGCGAGAAACTTAAGGGACATAAATGAATAAAAAAAAAACGGTGGCGTTCCTCTCATGCATGATCTCTTCTTTCAAAGGTTGTTTTTTTTTTTTGTTTTTAATCTGAGCATGGCGAGTGGGAGGCAGATTGAGAGATTGGATTTCTATGTTAATTTCATAGAGCTTTAATGCAAATTAAGGTTACTAGTTTATGTATAATCCGTTCTGCGAAGGAGTGAGTGGGACCGCAACACCGTGATTCAGAGGAAAGAGGGAGGGAGGGAGGGAGGGAGATAGAGAGAGGGAGAACAAGAGATAGAGAGAGAGAGAGAAAAGAGATATTGTAGAAATAATTGACAAGTGGACAGATGCCGCTTGAACATTTTAGATCCAAGTGAATCCTAGAATCTAGAATTAAAATGCGCGCCATAATGAAATGAAATGAGATGCCGAGATATTCCCTTTTCTATAATTTGCGCTAAGATGAAAAAAAAATAAACGAACAGGGTAAACAAAACACACACACACATACACACAAACTTAAAAGCTGTTCCAGTTTCAATCGCAGACGGTTCTTGAAATTTCCTTTTCGCCCTTTTTTAAAAACAAAGTACTTATTTCAATTTTTAAAAAAAAATAATTTCCCCGTTGCCAACTTAACATTTTTATGCACTCACCTGCCAATGTTCTTGTATCTGGGATATGCTCTTTTTGGAATTACCCTGCCAGTGTGCTTGTTGGCCTAGTTCCAGAGAAGATTTAAGATTATTGATTATAATTTATTTTAAAAAGTTGTGCGCACTTTAACGAAAAAAAAACCTCTAATGCCTTCATGCTTTTGGGACTTTCAGATAACAAATGATTAGTTGGAGGGTTTTAGTTTTACATCGTTTAATTTTACAGGTCTGATGCAAACATCTCTGCTAGCAACCTTTGCCAGTGTCCAGGGTTCGGCTTGCAAAGCACTTCCAACAGGAATAACAGCATCAGGGTATAATTTATGCGTGATGAATGAATTAGAACCATCTTTATCTCAGGTTATGGCATATTATTAGTGCGTTTTTTGTTTTTTTAAATTCTGATAATCAAGTCTTTTTTTTTTCAATTTATTACGCTTCGCTCACCATACATTTTTATTTCTCATAGAAATAATTCTTCTCTATATTATGAATATTTCTTGTTCTCTTTCTTTTGCCTCATCAAGTGATGGCAATAGCGCACTCTGTCACAATGGCTTTGGAGATCCAGACGAAACAGGACACAAACAGTGAGCTTTTTATTTCAAACAACATAGCCAAAGATTCTATTTTGTTAACCTGCCAAATTCTTTGTTATAACCAAGACGCTTCATTAATCACCTCAACAGTGACACTGAATTCATTGTATTATTTTATGCGACACGGAAGTTTCTCAAGAACACGCTCCTAAAACTTACATTATTATTAGTTATTTTCATCTTTACATCGTTTTAAATAACACTTGATTCAGGCTGTTAAGTGAATCATGATAAAAACCATTTGTTTCATAACCAAGGAATCGCGTAAAGGAACTATTTGGTTATTTGATTTTCAATGTCACATGTACAAATTTGTTTTTGTCCAAAAGTGGTTCTTGACCTTGTACAAATCTTTATCCTGCTTTCTTGACCTTGTACAAATCTTTATCCTGCTCAGGCCATGAGATCTCAATGGCAGCATTCTATACTGAGAGCTCTGAGGACGGAGATAAACTTCCAGACAAAATAATGGTGACCCATTCATATATATTTTAATCACACTTCAGAGGAATGATTATACGTACAAAGGCATAAATTTCTCGTCATTTGAATTCAGATAATATATTTTTCATTTTTTTTATTCATAGGTAACGCTGGCTAAACATACAAAACAATTTAGATTTATGTAATGTTACTAGATCTCTCCAATTAAAAAAAAAAAACAAAAAAAACCAATAATAATAGATTATTTTGCATCTTTTTCCTCAGGTATTCAATAAGAAAATTTTTTCTTTTTGCAAAAGCAGATCTAGTTCTTTGTCTTGGTCGTTTTTTTAACGTTTTAAAAAATTAAACTCTTCGTCATCCTGGTTTTCTTTTCTTTCCCGTGATCCAAATAAGGCTTGGAACGAAAGTTCAAAAAGGCAATATGTTTACAATAGTGTAAAATTAAGATTTAAATTATTCATGTAGATAAATCCAAAAAAACTCAAACATTAAAATTTATGTTAATTGATCTTAAAGATACAATGTGTTTAACTCAAAAAGATTAAAAAGTTAATTTTCCTTCGTCCAAAGTTATGGATCTGACCTTTGAATCGTATGCAGAAGATGTGGACGTTACTCTCTTGAAAGACATGTCGATATGTCCCTTGGCTGCTGAGCGGAAGGACTTGTCCGTTATTTCTCCAAGTTCATTTGAGTTGATTACCCTTAAGAATCTACTCTCCGAAGATGGACAACGGACAGCGCTATTTGTGTCTGATTGGTCTTCATACATGAGTTAAATGACAAATTGTAAATGTCTTGCAGATAGTAACACTAGGAGGCGATGGATCCTGTAATTATCGATTTAAAAAAATACTTGAATACTTTTGCTATAGATTCACACTTCTTTTGCAATAGATATACTTCCTTCAACTTATTCTTTTATTATTGTTATTCTTAATAGTAAGTGTAAATGTGTTTACAATTTGAAAATGTTGTATTTGCTGACCTATATTGCCTTTAATGTTATTCTGGTGTTTCTGTGTTGATTCTGTTTCCATTGAGGCCTTTTTGTTTGTTCTGTTCTCTCTGTTGCAGTTTAAGATCTGAAAAAGATTTTTATCAAGGCTGCTCAAAATATTAGGTTATCTTACTCACATGATTGCTTTATCTCTTATTAAAATGACAATTATGATGTATCTAATGCAATTTACCATCATCACTTTTATTTCAACACGAGTTCAATTAAAAAACATGTAGGGACATGTCTCAGTATCGAGCTCTTAGACTGATATCAGTTTTAAATTGATTGTGCAGCTTTCAATTCTATGTCCATCGATTTGTAACACTTTATTTTTCCAGATGTTGAAAACATAATAATTTACACAAAACCTACCTTATACTGTTGTAAGACAGGATTAACCATTATTTTTTAATCAGAATGTTTGACTGGTTTTTTATCGAATTGAAATTTCGCCAAGTAAATTGGGTGTCGTGCACGGATGAGTGAGTGAACTTTACCATGTTATTGTTCGGTTTTCCGACGCCTGTCATGGCATTTTGCACAACATTATCAAGACTAGTAATAATATACATTCTGAACATATGCTTTTAAGCAGCTAAAAGACGCCTGTGTTTGAATTTATACATGAAATTCATTTAATTAGTCTGTGGGTGACAAAGAAGCTTTTAGTGCTGGAAGATCTTCATTAAAAAAAAACGGTTAACTTAGAGATAAAAATTTGAGGTGCTCTAATATGAATCAGATCAATAGATAGATTTTCAAAGCGAATGATTTTATTTGATTTAACAAGTGGGTTACGGTAGCAATTTTGGTTATTTTTTTCCTTGATCTGCTTAAAGCACTCCTTGTGCAGTGATGTTGATACATATCATGAGAAAGCCCATCTTCTTATCTTGACAGAGCACGGCATACATCTTCCCTGTAAGCTGGTGAAACAATGGCCATCTTTGTCTTGTCTTGTCTAGTTTTGTGTTGTCAGAACAATAGACTCTTTCTTTTCCCTATATTAGTATTCAGGCAAATGCAGCTTGAACCAACAAACCTGCAGATCTCTTCTAAATGCATCGTGCATTGTAAAAAGGAAGCATAAAAAAGTAATGCTACCATTTCCTCTTATATTGACACGGTGGCTAAAAAAAAAATCTTAGGTCCAGCTGGCAGTTGGCTAATATATTTATTGCATTAATTGATTTCATTCATTCTCCCTGACAAGACATCACTGCCCAGATGTCATTTTGACAGTACCTGATCCTCGAGCGTTCAATTGTCACCAAGATTTATTACGAATGAAAACTGATCGTTATCTGGACTTATTTAGTTTCAAGTCCAATAGAATCTAGGGGCACCGTGTGGACAATAGCACCACACTGCAGGTCCGCGTCAGTCTCCACACCATCTACATGTATTTCTTGAGTGACTGATACCTGTGGAAAAAAACTTAATAGCTTCTACAGGCAAATGTACAATATAAAAAATTACTCCTCAATCTTCGAGATGTCTTGCATATAAAAACGCATCATAAGTACCGTTACTTATATTGGCTTAGATTTAACTTTATTCATAAGACATTGGTTGAATCTTGCCCTTTTTCTGACAATTTCTTGTCAAAAACTTATTTTGAAAAACATAATCTAGGTCAACGTCATCAACAAATATAAATTGTCATTGATTGATTCAAAACCTAGACCTAACACAGCAGTATGGATAAAGTTATCGCTGGTTGAATGTAGACCTAAATCAAACTGGATCAATAACGTTAAAACGATATTTCATTAAATTTAGATGTATATCTAGCCTATTTTCACATACAGGCACCACAGACCTTGGCCTGAGTATTAATTCAAATTATGGTTAATGGGACAAAGATAAACACGCTCCCATCCGTGCATGACGTCCAACATGTTGGACAGAATTTGATCCTGAGTGCGGAAATGGAAAAAAACTAAAATTAGCAAAATTGAGTACCTAAAAATACACTAGTCACAAAAATGATTTTGGAGAAAAGGCAGAAATGGAAAAAAACTGAAGTTAGAAAAATTGAGTACCTAAAAGTACATTAGTCACAAAAATGATTTTGGAGAAAAGGCAGAAATGGGAAAAACTGAAGTTAGTAAAATTGAGTACCTACATGTACACTGGTCAAAGTTTTTGGAGAAAAACAACTTGCGTGCAATTTCTTTCGTCTCTTTGAAAGCAATATGTAGAGATAGAACTACGATAGCAATATAAATTTATTTTCGAAGTTAATGTGCTGGAGGGATTATCAGTATAAAGGAAGTAAATACGACAAAAGCAGTGATGACATAATTGTTTTAAATCTGAACAACTATCCTCTTCATGCTAACGAGACGCTCCCCTTCATTGATGCCGATTATATTATATTTTACTTATTGCATTGAGGTAAATAACTTTTAGACACTTTACAATGAAACGTGTAAAAAGAAAAACATGAAAGACTTCACACCCATTCGCAAATTTTTAAAATTTCCTGTCTAAAATATGCTTGCTAAAATCTATTAATTATATTAAAATAATAGTTTTGGGAAGCAGTTATTGTGAGCCATCATCTTCATCGACAGCAGCAGCAGTAGCATCATGTACGTTGTTAATCATTGAATTGATATCCTCTGTACATTTACTGTTTAGTTTAATTAATGGTCAGTCTCTTTTTGCAGTCTGCATTACGTTGCAATGCATGTTTTGCATCCTAGATGTAAGACATTAAAGTTAAAGGTATCTTTAAAAATTATGTCGTTTACTTCAAATGTTTTTCAAAAGTAATGCAATTTTCAGCATCAATTTTGACACTTTCATTTGCTTCCTATTTATTTGTAATTTAGTTGAAAATTACTTAGATTAAAGATTATGGAAATGAATAATCAGTTGTTACATGAGCAAAGTGCAAGAGAAACGCCATGATATTTATCAATTTTTTCACAATCTTTTCAAAATAAAACATGTTAATTACCGGAAAAGGTTAGCCCCTCCCCCTTTCCAAAAAAAAAAATCTTCTTAAAACGCCTACCATTAAGAACATAAAGACCAAACTGAAGGTTTTGCATAAAAAAAAACCCACCAGTGGAAGGCACAGGCTAAAATAGAATGCGACAAAGATGATCAATTCTTCCATTCGGTCGACGGTTCCGAATATCCAGAAAGAAACCTACAATAATTTGATGCTCTTTATTTGAAGGTTTTGACCCATTCCGATGGAAATCGAATCATAACGTCAAAATAATCGTCACTTAAGCGATTTGTTTCTTAAAGATATCGTTATTGAGATCATCGCTCTCTCTTAGTCACGATCCCAGGCTTTCTCTCATGTTGGTGACTAAGTAAAGATTAGAATTCTAGACCCCATCTAGACATATATATATATATATATATATATATATATATATATATATAAATTTCTCAAAATATAACTTCTATATCGTTTTGTTAGAACAATGACCTGGATCTAAAAGTAAGTCAACTCAAGTTCATCTTCTGCTATGAATTTTACAACTGAATTTCTGCTGCAATGATTTTATTGCTAACACTAAAGCCTGTGTAATAAACCCAACCCTCAGAGCAACCATGATACATCAGAAAAACAACGGGTTTAAAACACTTTTTTTCTCGTTTAAAATAGATCTCTTTGCGTCTTCTCAATTAAATATTCTTCAAAAGTTCCACGTGCACAGTTGGAGCAGCCGCTTGTGTCTTGCAATGTCCAGTTCAAATCCTCCACTTTTCTTGCACGAGAGTATACCAACTGGTGTTTGAGTGATGGCTGACAGGCTTTTTCTTCCTAATGATTCGCCTTAGGATCGCCCAGAGGTCTCGAACGGCCCGATCTTCTGTCTGGTTAACTCTCGCTCTGTCTCTTCGCCTTCTCAGCGCGTAATAGTGATCTCTGTAAGCTCGCAATAGGTCTCTGTGAACACCGGTAACATAGCGGAAGGGTTTTATTCTCATCTCTCTCTCTGTGTGTGTCTCTCTCTGTCTCTCTCTCTCTCTCTCTCTCTCTCTCTCTCTCTCTCTCTCTCTCTCTCTCTCTCCACATTTTAGTCACATATTTATTTCGGAGATGTTACAAACATTAGGTGGTAGTGATAATGTAAACATTTAAAAGTCTCATTATAATACTGATTGTAGACGGCTACAATTAAAATGACAATAAAGATGTTAATGGTGTTGGTGATGAGGGGAAGGGGTAGTAGTAGAAGAATGTTCATGATTACAAAAATGGTCATGATGATGGTGATAATAATGGCCATCATAATGACAGTGCCGATAATCTGACTATGATTAAAAAAAAAACAAAAAAACTTTCCGGTTCCTTAATAATACATTTACTGGTTAGGAGAAACACAAAAGGCTTTTTATATAAATGATGTTTTGGAGATTGCGGTACAACCTTGTCATATTAGAAAAAAATTTTTTTTACTGGTACTTTTCTCCTTTGCAGGGAAAAAACTTGACACTCCAAATAATGTAGTTTAACGGAAATTTTAAAAACACAAAATATCTTCAAGATTTTATTTTAAAAATTGTGAAGCTGGGCATCCACTATTTAATATTTTTTATAGGCGCTAACTTAGGAGGATATCCTGTAAACCAAACTGACAAATTAAAAAAAAATATTGACTAACTTGAAGGAAATAAATCCGTCTTTATCAGCATCCAGGCAGCGCATCAGCTCCTTCAGGTCATGCTCAGAGAACGGAATGTTCAGTTCCTGTAAAATAAATAAAACATATTTTGAATAGATTGGACGGTGAGCATATCCCAATCAAAGATCTCTTTTCAACCATAGATTTACTTACCTTAGATTCTCCCGATTCTTATGTAGGAACCAAGGAGAATTTGGAAAAACAGGATGGAGAAGGGGGAAGAAGGAGGGGATGTAAAGCCAGCTCCCAGCTAGGTGATTTCAGGCTTTTAGGCCCTCCGTCAGGCCGGCGCGATGGTGGTGAAGCTTGAATCTACGCTGGAAGGATTTCTGCAGATCTCAGGGTAGGTTCGCTATTCTCTAAGCAACCAACGTCCCTGTAAGAAGGAGATAGAGGTGAAGGAAGAATTACATATGGGGAAAGAGCGAGATCAGGGTTTTACACAAATTGGATTGCAGCCTATCAGGACAAGACCTATTCGCTCGTGTAAATCATGTTGACATCGTTAATCGCATACATCCAATGATGACAAAAAATTGCGTGCATACACAAGCCGTGGGACCTTGTCGAATTTATTTAATTTTACATCTGATTGTTATTCCCGCTTCAACAACAAAATCTGCAGCATTTGAATGAGCAAAAAAATAATCTTATGAGATTAAAACTCCGTTCGACCTGGTATAACCGCAAGTCTGATTAAAACCGTGTCCTCCGGTTAATATTTCCCAAAGATTTTGTGAATGGCTTCCGAGGTAACTTTCTATAGGGCGCAGGGGGCTCACTCTTGAATCTTATGTATTATAATGTCTCTGAGGTTTTTGAAAATACTTTGAACTGCCTATATGATATAAACACCTCAGATAAATGCGTACACTGCAAATAAAAAACATGTTCTTGCAAATGTTTCAATGAGGCAATCGCTTTATTTCACTTGGGCAAAAAACAAACAAAAAAAAAAAACAATCAAGCCTAGCATCAGGTTTAAAGAGGAAAAAATCAAGATTTCAAAACGATGCGGCTGTATGTCGGAATTTTTTTATTATTTTTTTTTTTTTTAAATAGGCTTCCAAATATCTGATTCTTATTGAGCACTGACTCATGTAGCATCGAGAGCAAACACACACACACACACATATATATATATATATATATATATATATATATATATAT
>BLXT01000501.1:1214236-1230069 GCA_019648995.1 Plakobranchus ocellatus | reverse complement strand
ACATTATAAATCTTCACGGAAAAGAAATCTGCCATATCAGCTAAACGTTTATGATATTGTAAATACAAGAGTTCGCATGATATCACAATCTTGTTGAGATTAAAGTTATCTGACTTTATCTTATCCCGATGACTTCGTCACCTACACTCAAAGATCTCACCATATTGCATAACAATGCTTTTTTTTTTTTTAATTTTTTGACTTTTGTCATTTTGATCCAATCTAGCCATGCCTCTCGCATACTGTGTCAATGAATCTGAAGTTGCAATACACTCAGTCTGTGAATCCTTGACCTATTGTTTCAAACCATCTCTCTTTTTGAAGGTTTATGATAGTTTTCAAGTACTGGCTGCTGTTCCTTTTTAAATATAGCAAAAGCTGAACGATAGCGTCAGGCAAGCCAGCCAGAAGTACTCAATTCTCATGATATATGTAGCTTGAAAGAAAACCTTTATGGAAGCATCTATCGCTTGATTCTAACGTTCCCTCAACCGAAAGCAATATGTGTGATATCTGATAAATTTCACAATCGAAATTGTTATGTGAGGGCAAGCGTGTTCAAACCAACAATTTGAGACGGTTATTAAAGAGTTGCTTCAATTCTACGTTTTCAAACATTAATCCCTCAATACATTGTTGCTTTAACTTTTACAATAAATTATTAACTGCCAGAGACAATTTAATAGGGAATAGAGCTTTTCTGTGCTGGTGAACGGCTAAGAACCTATTGAGAGTAAAAAGAACGGTTTGTTCCTAAAATTTGAAGGTAAACGTGTCCTATCCTGAAAGAGATGAAATAAAACAATTCTCAGTGAGAAATTGTGAAAGTTCAGTTTCTGCGTTTTGCCCTCAAATTTAGTTTCAACTGCTGAACAATTTCAAGCTTCGTTTCTGCTTCGCTGATTTATAACTTGTTCCTCACCCTGTAAAAAAAGTCAAATTATTGGCCGAATAGTGATAGACATTGATGATAATAACGTTGCTCCTTTTCTCCGGTTGAAGGCAACTGAAACCCTGAGTGCCATTTTTCTCTAACACAAGAGCGATAGCTGTTGCGATATCTGGACTGTTGACCGTTTCGGGATCGTCTTCAGGAGGTGGCAGTAGTGGCTGATGCTTTTGAAATATAGACATTTTTCAGCGGACTTCAATAGACAACTTGGCTGCTGATCCTTCTGACCGGTTGATCCTAGCAGTGGACTTCAACAGGCAGCATGGCTGCTGATCCATCACACAATTGGGCAGCATTGATACACTGACCCTGTGGCAAAATGTCTAAGAGGATCACACCTTTCGCATCCCGACACTGCAGCACTCTTGACCGCCTTAAAGAAGTAATTCGTCGCAAAAGACCTGAGCTCTTGAGAAGGGGTGTTGTGCTTCAGCACGAGAATGCGACCCCTCATTCAGCAACCCTTACACAGCAATGGCTGCAGCGCTACGGTTGGGAAATTCTTCCTCATCCTGCCCACAGTCCAGACCTGGCACCCTCTGACTTTCATTTGTTTGGACCCTTGAAGCGCCATTTCGGAGGCATGGCTTTCGAGACAGAAGTTGACCTCATCAGTGAATTGAGGAATTGGTTTGATAATCTTGACGTTGATTTCTTTCGAGTGGGTATCAATTCGCTGCTGTCGCGCTGGCAAAAATGCATCGATCTCCACGGGGATTACGTTAAGAAGTAGTGGAAGAGTGAACATCAATCTGTGTGAGTTTCAAATTTATCTGATCAAAACTCTTTGAGTTATGCCCCTTTTCCTGTTTCTTTTCGGACATCCCTCGTAACTATCTATCTTTCTATCTATCTATCTCCCTCTCTCTCTCTCTCTTTCTTACTCTCTAGATCGTGTATCCTACTGTGCCAGATTCAAATTCTGAGAATGTTTTTTAAATTTCGCCAGGTTTTCTGTCCGTCCGTCCGTCTGACTGTCGTCAGTCAGTCTATATGTATTGTCTATCAATCTGTCCATCTTTTCGCTTGTTTCTTTGTGTGCCTATGTCATGGTGTTCTCCCCCTTTCTGCCAGTTTGTCTATTTCTATTTTACACGTATACAGATTTCTGACTCGCCTACTTCTTGTTGGTAGGCCTAATTTATCTATTATGAATAGCTATCTTGCCTCGGAAGTGCTCCAGATCCATTGAATATGTCACAAGTTTTTCTCTTATCCACATGTGATACTGTGAAGGACGACCACAATGAATGGCTCCTTCAGCCTGCTCTAGTCTCCTTTCTTGGTTATGTTGCCACATTTCAGTATCTTTTTGTGATGCATTGCGACTCATTCTGAAATATGACTTAAAGCGCGATTTCATCTTCCTTCAAATCAAGAAACAGATGATGCAATTCTCCGAATAGTATTCTTTTTCTCCATCAAATACAAGAGACTGTTTTAATAGTGGCGACGTCTCCAGTAGATCCATCAAGCACATTTGACGGGCCGCGATGTCTCGCACCTTTTCTTTCTATCCACTGCTAGCAGCCAGCGAGCAGCCAGCTACCACACACTGCTTCTGTGCTGCTTTTTGTGAGAACACATCGGGTAATGCCGAGCAGTGCACAAGCCACCAGCGAGCTGAAAGCTACTAGACAGCTAGCAGCTACAGCTTTTGGTGCGAACACTTTGAGCCTACTGCTAGAAACTGCTCAAAGAGGCTCGCACAGCTAATGCGCAGCTACTGCTTTTGGTGAAACAGATCCTAAAAATGGGCTCCAACAGGCAACTCGGCTGCTGATCCAGCTGAACGGTAGACCATAGGAATAGACCTTAGCAGACGATTTAAGTTACTGGACGAGCTCGCTATGTATGACCCCAGCTACGCTGCATTTAAAGCAAGAGCACTGCTGTTGGGGCTCACTGGAGATGAAATGCATCAAAATGTGTGTAATGTTGCGTTACATTTTGTAGATCGTAATCTGGATTGCCCTAGAATTCCGTTTCAGTCTACCTATTTTTCAACATTAAGACAAAGATTCTGAAAAATATGTATGCCTTATGCATATTTATTCATTCATTAATATCGTATGTACGGACGATGAACTAAACGGCACGATTTCTTTTTAATGATGAGCTAAATTATGCGGTTTCTGTTCTTTTGTAAAATCTCTGCTTTTGTACGTTGTATCAGACATGATTTTTAATATTGTTTATGATTGGGCAAAAGACACCTGTTTGTTAATTTTTGTGTGACAAGCTTGAGTCACTTGTAAAAATGTTTTTACGTTACAAGAGAAAAAACCCACGACTTTTTTTTTTGTTTTTGTATAATANNNNCCCGCCCCAAATAAAAAAAAAATCATATTTGTTATGTTATTGGATAATTTTTTGGCATCGATTCAGCTCGTGGTATTTGTTTTTATTTGTTATTATTTTATCTATTAGCTACTTTTGTGATTTCAAGCTTCCGTTTTTATATTGCTAGAGAGGCACCCCTATATTGAGCCACAAATGTTGCTAAGGTCTACAATTAAACTTTTTCAGAACACTCCGCCCTGAAATGTGAATGTGTAGCAACTCTTCTGTCGCGGGTTCGAGCCCTAACACCAGCGCCCCGGCCTGATAGAGGGCCTCTAAGCCTGAGATTATCTTATTGTAAACTGGCTTCAAACAAAAATCAAACCCCTGTCAGCAAAAAGGGCGAACAGGCTGGCGTCTTACCGAAGCGGCATCGAAACCTTAAGAGCACCACGAGAATGGCTATTAAAAATGATAAATTATATGTTCAGATTGGTCATATATACTGTCACGGAAGGGTTAATACCTACCACTTTGTAAATGTAGTCTGTATATATGTTAGTGAGTGATTTCGAATGTATATATTTACAGGTTAATTGTTGTGTGTGTTTTGGGTGACTTTCGCATGCATACACCGAGAAGAGGGGGGATTGGGTGGTAGTCGGTGTGTGTGTGTGTGTGTGTTAATAACTATCGCATATATACACTTAGGGGATAGTGTTCGTGGGTAAAAGTAATTGTCTCATGTATACTAGAGGGATAATGAATGTGTGTGTGTGTGTTAAAGTGACCTACCGCATGTATGCACTGAGGGATAGTCAGTATATGTGAACGCATCTTTAATATGTATGATAATGACTATCGCATATATACACTCAAGTAGATTTTGGTGTGTGTGAGTTTGGCATGTACAAACTATGAGGTTAGTCGATTAGTGTGTGTGTACGCGTTTGTGTGCGTGTGTAAAAGTGAGGGATTGTCGCGTGCGCGCGCTCAGAAGATAGCCAATGAGTGGTTTTATGTAAGTGTGTGTCTCAATATGAGCGAGCCAATTTCGTGTGTTTGGACTAACGGGTGATTGTCTGTGTGTATGTTAGAGAGTGACTGTAGCTTCTGAGATGATAGTATGCGTGTTTTGTGTATATTTATGATTATGTGCGTACGTGAATGATCTGGGGGGGATAGTCTGTGTGCGATAGTCGTGCAAATTGTAGCAATTGTGACATCTATGTATAATGTTAATGACTGATGACTGTGCAAATTTGGTTGATAGCCTTGGTTTTTATGTGTGGGTGTGTGAGTGTGGTATTTGGGATTTTAACGTCAAACTCAATTTTCTCAAAGTATTTTGAGCATCTTCACCAATAATTGTGGTTCTCAGCGTAAAGTGACCAAGTGACAGGTGAATTTTTACATTCACATTTTCCTTGGCTTGCATTAAGTTTTTCGGTTTGGCACGATTATGATTTTGAGAAATAATTAATTTTGTCACAAACAAGTTAAGTACAAAAAATACACCAAAAAGACAAAACAAAACAATGTAACTAATTGTAAGTACTTTTTCCTGTTTTTTATTATAAACAAGAACATTCTTTTTCGATAAGTAATATTTAAACACATGTTTGGGTTAAAAGCTGCAGATCGTGTCAATTTTGAAACATTTTTTGCTCAATACAAGATCACGTTGCAATGCTATCAGTTAAAGAAAAAAAAAGACTGTCTAAGTCCTGTTTATTATGTACAAAAAAAAAAAAAACTGTTTTCCTATTATGTGCCATTTATATAATATTTATTCAGACTTAAGTTTTGTCGTAAGCGCACAATCCATTTGACTGCATGTATTTGAATGTTTCAATTCGTTGTTAGCTTGTCGTCCTTGTTGTGTTGCTTGCCAGTGTTTTCTCTCATTGCTTGAAAAAAAAATCTACTTAGGAAAAAGTGACAAACAAACGCTTACTAAAACTTATCTAGTTTTAATTTTTGTTAAATTTCATCAAGTTTCCATAGAAAAGAACCAAATCTACTAACATATGCCTAATGAAAACTTTTAAATGCCTTCAATGATTGGAAACATGTTTAAAATAAAATTTCTGAAGGCGATCAGGCCTTGCTGTTTATACTTTTTTTATCGTCCTAGACATTCAGCTTGTCCGCCCTTCCAGTGTGTTTTGCTTGGTGGCTGTAAGGAGATTAGGGTTCTCCATTTTATTTTGAACATTTTTTATTCTGACGCTTTGATCTTCGTTCTAACCAAATAAGGCAAATTTAGCGCCGACATATTTTTTCAAGAAGCAGAGTTCGATCATTTCTTGACTCCATTCACTGCCGCGGAATCTTACATGTAGCTTTTTAAGGCCTTTTAAAAAACCTATATTCTAATCAGGTAGGAATTATTTGACATCCGCAGCCGTATAAAAATTGGCGTAATCAAAGTATCTCTTCAATATTCGTATTTTAGTTGATAATAAGGGTATTCTTGTTTTCAGGACTGCAGAGAAAAAACATCAAAAGAAAATTGAGCAACAAATGAGAACTTTGTATATTAGATCTTTCTTTGCGGAAGTGGGTCTTCACTGGAAATATGAAAGCCTATAGGTTGTGATCAGTCACCAAATGCAATGTTAAATATAATCCAATGTAGATCTTAAACCCTTTTTATATGAAACTGGTGAGATAAAAACACACGCAATCCCCAATGGTAAAGAGTTGATATTCTGAAATCGAGCGGGATTGGGAGGGAGGGATTCTCTCACAGGACAAACGGTTCTCATCCTGGCACAACACAACAGACACCATGGTGATCAATGAGAGAACAACAATAGTTAACAAAGTCATTTCACTTTGCGCAGAACACAAAATAATACTTAGAAACAGGGGAAAGCGCTAACCTTGAAGGGGTAAAAAACAACAACAACAACAAATAAACGTTCAATTATTTTCGGTATTGAAAAAAAAAAAAAGAATTTACAAACGACACAGGTTCAGTTTTGCCAAAATTCAAGGGAATTGGGAAGAAATTGAGAAGGAGGGAATAAAGAAAGAAAGCCGAACATTTATGCGCCGTTTTCGAAATTTTCTTACTAACCTCCCTTTCTGATTACGTTTTTTCACTCTTTACTGCACCTACACACGTTCTTCAAGCACGGGGACACGTACACCTCCTTCAGGTTCACAGGCACGTGTACATTCCTCAAACACACAGACGAGGTACACACGCATCCTTCAAATACACACAAACACACACACACACACACACACACTCGAACACTGTCCATAAGCATGATCGAGTGGTCTTGAACTTGTTATCTCCAAAGGTCCCTATTATCGGCTCGCATGTTATCACACACTGTCAGTAGGTCATCTGAGGTCATGAGAGGTCATACATTATATGCATGATTTATGCATGACATCTGCTGGCTACAATTCTCTCATTTATTTTGTCATACATTTTTCTTTCCTTCTGAAATCCCGCTCTCTGTCTTTTATAACTCTATCTTTCGATTGCTCTTCCTTCCACCCCCCACCCTCTCTTTCTTTTACCTAAAATGCTGTTAGTCGCTATTGTTCTTTCTGTCCCTATTCATATATTTGATCTTTACTTATCTCTCATTTTAGCTTTATAATCTAATGTTTCTTTCTCACTCCGCCACCCACTCCCCCTTTCTCTCTCTCTCTCTCTCTCTCTCTCTCTCTCTCCCTCTCTCTCTCCCTCTCTCTCACTCCCTCTCTCTCACTCCCTCTCCATACCCCCTTTCTCTCTTTCTTTCATTCTCTTCTTTATCTTTCAATACCGTGCCGCTGTTCTCACCTCTATAGAATGATTGAAACATATCCCTGCTAACTTCTATACTTGACCTTGACCATTGAAGAACTATAAAGCTCTACCCCAATAGTTAGCTTTTACTTGAAATTCCTTGATTATAATCCGTTCTTTACTCCCAGATTTCAAACTTTCGGCTTTATTGAGGCTGCAAATGCCTGTGACAAGCCTCAGACAGAGAGCAGCTAAAAGTTTCCACAAAGTCCACGGCGATTTGCCCCATCACGAGCCCCGTTGGTTGGACCTTAAGGAGGGCAGAGATTTTCTCTGGAAAGGTTTTTTTTTCTTTTTCTTCTAGAAGAGCCCTGTCGTTGTGATGGTTACAAGAACAGCAAAAGTTCTCCTTCATGTCCCTGTTATGGACCAGGAGTTACCGGCTTATTCTTCAGAAAGAGGGTTTCCAACAACTGAACAGGCTGAAGATTGTACCAATCATCCATGAAAGAAATTAAAGATAGCATTTTCTTACATTGAACTGACGATTTTGCTGTGTTAGTTGATCAACACAATAAATTTCAGCCTTATAATAGCAACCTTTGTTCGTTTAAGCAAGCGGTTCTTTGTTTAGAAAAAAAAATATCATGACTATAATTTTTTCTTCATAAAGAAAATGTCCTCAAGCAAAGCTTTTTTTTTAAACTGAGAAATCAACTCTAAATATGTCCATATTTGAAGTATATATTCTACATCTACATGCATATATAATGCAGTTAAGAACTACATGGCTTACAGGGAACTAGATCTAGAACTCTAATCGGAGTCTAGGGCTGTATAAAAGATTAAGATATGTATCAAATTTCGGATTCCAAAAGAAACGATTTTGAAATAGTTTATGTTGAGAGTTGATTTCTAGATAAAGATCTTTTAGACATAACAAACCTTTAACATTCTCTGAAAACTAAGATATTATCTTTATTCTAGATCTCTAATATAAAATGTAAATGCAAGTTATTTGGATTTTCTTTGCACTGCGTTCATGTGAAAAAGAAAAGATGGAGAATGCCGTGTGTCTGAAAGGCTTTCTGCTGCGTTGCTCTATCTATTTTCGCTCTCTACATATAGCTTTCACCATGTTTTACTGTCTTTCATTTTTATCCATGCCGTAAATAAAAATGAAATTGATAGAAAAGTCCATTTTGAATCGTTGAGTTTCTTTCGGTTTTAATTTACTACGTTGGACTCAGAGATATGTAGGATATGGTCCAGCAAAAAGGAGTTGGCGGAGAAAGGTCTTAAGCTGGCCTATTCTGGAGATATTTGCAAGGAACACCACTACAGATCTAAAATTAGACCTTCAAACATAGATCTTAATCTACACTAAAATGATCCAAGAGGCTAGCTTAATCCTCCTAAGTTTAAAACCATTGCAAGTCTAAACAGAGGTTATTGAGCTCGTATAGCGAAACGAAATAATATTATTATGATCCAACAAAGACACTTGGAAAAAAAGCTGTTTTTAATAGGTTCAAATCTTTTGGAAGGTTTTGCTCTTAATTTAGCCCTTGATTAAAAATAACACTCTATGTTATATGCCTGAAATGATAACTTTTTCTTCGTCTCCTCCACACACACATAGACACGCACGTACATACACGCACATATGTATAACCATGGGGCTCCAAGCAATTCAATTGGACGTCACTACGGCTTTTCTCTGTCATTTTAAATTAACCACTGCGAGGCATACTGTATTCGATGACCCAATCGGGAATGCGGTAGAAAAGACATTCTCGTTTAAATGAAGTGGAGATTGCAGAACAAAAACTTTGACTGAATTAAATTAATATTTAAATCTGGATGTAGATGTAGAAGAAGAGTCCAAATATATTTCGAGATTTTGAGGTTCTTATAAGATATAGTAAATATTTTTAAGATTTAAAAATTGAGATCAGTCACGAAATTTAGCGATAGACCAAATGCGTATATACATAATACATACATTCATACATGAATACAAAAACACACACACACACACACACACACACACACACATATATATATATATATAAATATAAATATAATTATATATATATATAAAGCCCATTATCCGTTCAGTCAACATTTAGGTCTATGTTTAGATATACATCTAACATAAACTTTATTTTGCATGGGTGGACTATATAAAAAAACAGAGAACTGTAATTTCTTATTGCATAAGATGGCTGCCTGCTTATAATGGATTGGACATAGAATGTATTCTTGATTTATTACAAAGCAAAGGAACATTCTATACTTTACTTTTTGCTTCTCTATCACTTTTTCTCAAGTGAATGTGGTATGTGATGAACCATGTGATAGTGGCTGAACGATGTAATGTGGTGTGATTGTAACAGATGGGATGATATCATATGATCGTGGCTATGGTAAATAGCGTATGATTGCGAATGGTGATACCATAAGATTGCGGCTGGTGGTGATACTGTGTGATCGTGACTTGTGATGATACGGTGTGATCGTGGCTTGTGGTGATACCGTGTGATCGTGACTATTGGTGATAGCTTGTGATCGTGACTAGTGGTGATACAGTGTGATCGTAGCTTCTGATGATACAGTGGCATTGTGGCTGGTGGTGATATTGTGTGATTGTCCAAGATGGGAATGATATCGCGTGATTGTAACAGATGGAGTGATACCGTGATCGTGGCTGTGGTAATACCGTATGATTGCGGCTGGTGATACCATGCAGGTTAAGAGGTAGATACATTTGTCTGATTGTTTACTGGTAGCCTTCGTCAGAAGTTCATGTGACTTAAGGCCTCGGATTGTATACTGGTAGTTTTCGTCAGAAGTTCATGTGACTTAAGGCCTCGGATTGTGTACTGATAGCTTTCGTCAGAAGTTCATGTGACTTGAGGCCTCGGATTGTATACTGGTAGCTTTCGTCAGAAGTTCATGTGACTTGAGGCCTCGGATTGTGTACTGGTAGCCTTCGTCAGAAGTTCATGTGGCTTGAAGCCTCAGATTGTGTAAATATAAACGAAATAAATAATAGATTTTAGTCTTCTATGAGCACAAAAAAGGGTCAGAATTATGATTCGTATAAAAGATGTGCATCCCCAGGCCATATAATTTTCATGAGAAGGCTTATTGGGCCAGACATCATAAATTATTTTCTTATGTTACGTTTTATGAGGGGATGCCAAATTTCCTTAAATTTATGTTTGGGTTTTCAAAAATGAGTAGATGGAAACGATATGATTTGATGAAAATGTTTGATATTCACATCAGATATTAAACTCTACAACATTCTAGATCCTATTTGAGGAATAATATTTAATTCAAACACTTGATGAGATTTACTTTGGTTCAATTTTTCCATTCAAAATGGATTTTCCAATTGATTAAAACAATCAGACAAAGTCTTTTGCCACTTAGTTTTTATGAAGTGCTTCATGCAGATGCAGGTTTTAAATGTGGACCTTTATTAATTTTTCAAAAATCAAACAAAGGTAGTTAATTTTAAAGTAAACAAAAGAGGTTGAATGTCGAAAGATTAATTAAATAAACTTCATTTTCTATCCTATTTAGGGGTTGTTACATATTTGGACGTTACTTGAAGACACACACACACACACACAAAACGATGCTGTAAAATAGCGTTCATGAATATGGGTTTTAAAAAAGACAACAAAATGAAAACCAAATAGATTTGTGCCGAATCTAAAATCGAACCACAGCACACACAAGAAGTACGATTGGTTCATACCATGAGCTTTATTGAGAATTTCAATCACATTTGGTACTGCTATTTTTTTTTCTCTGCAAAACTCTCAATGCTAGTTCCCTAGTAGACCAACAATAGTTTGTATAGACAGGTTTAATAAAGCATTTAGTTTCTGATTGTACGCGGATCAAACGGATTCCAGTAAAATTAAAACAGTGGTACCTCACAGATGTACCTGGAGGTCCTGCTGCAACTGACGTCATTCAGTCCATCTGTTCTGATGTTTACGCAGTCTTCACCACTGCCATAGTTGTTTGGCTCCCCCTTCTTCCATTTGATATTGCTCATTACTTTCTTGCTGTTGTATTGGACAAAAGTGCCCTCCTTTTGTAGATCGTTTGCACCTACGTAAATTATTTTGCCTGCTGCGCGAGTGGAGAAATTGGTAACAAAGTCTTGCTCCTCCTGATCGTCAATCTCTACCAGATATCCGCCAGCCTCTTTACAACGGTCGTTCATTTTCTGTAGGTTAAATGTCTCATCCTTTTTACTCAGGGTATACACCCTTCCATTGTGCAGAGGAGACACCTGATATGCCGTGCCGTCGATGGAGAGGACTTTGACGAAGCCCGCTACCTTAGCAGCGCATTGGTCAAGGTCTTTCTCTAGCTGGGTAACCGTCGCAGGGGCAACGCAGCAATCTTTCGCCTGGGACACTTCGGAAAAAAAAGTTTCATGAGACACGTATCAATGTACTTTTGTGAAGCTCAAGCATCAAATTTATTATGATCATTCACTATAAGATTTTGTATTGAAAAAGCAGGCTGAAATTCCAGGTGAAATGGTTTTCTTTTCCATTAAAATTAAACTGAACGAAAAACAGGTGAAGGAAAATATAATATAGGAGGTTCAACTCTAACCTCCGCCAGTGGGTCTAGCTTTATGAACACATTATTTCCTCTCTTTTTTCCTACCTCCATACACTCCTTCACACTTTCTTTATGAGAGAGCTATTTCCTTTCATAGTCTGACTTTTTTTTTTTTTATTTTTAATATAGAGTATAAAACACAAGAATTGTTAGGTGGCAAAATTACCTCGCGCAACTGCGGCCAGTAAAACACCCAGAGGCAACCAGATTGTTTGCAGATACATAATGGCAACTGGAATGGAGACAGTTAACAAAATATTACTTTAGGCATTTTTCGGAGTCCCCGATTTTATTGTTTAAATATAAATAGCGAGTGAAGGTATGCAAGCAAAGCGGATTCTATTTTGGAATCATGAACGTATCATTAAACTTAAGAGAACAAGATATAGGCTTAGATTAAAGATATAAGGCTTAGCACCTTAAAGAAGCCTGTGATTTTAAAACCAACCGTTTATGAAGTTATTAACAAAAGTGATCTGAAGTGAGAACTGTAAGGATGAAAGATGATTATCTCTAAAAACTCAAGCTATAAGGAAACGACAGTTTTATCTCTCCTTGCCCCATGTTAGGAAAATCTAGAATGGATTATTGTTTCCGATTTTATAGGTTATCTGATCGAGTCCTTTCTTCTGCTGTTGTTACGGATGGCCTGCTTGACTGTTCACGTTGTGATGTTACATTTTTCTGACTAAGGTGGTCTCTATGCAAACATAGCCTCTATAATCGTAGATTGATTAATCTTTTTCTTCACGTGCTATTTGTTCTTTCCCGCTTTCTTTTCTAACAAGCAAGTGATCCTTTCTCTGGATTTTTGTTTCTTCTCTTTCAAGCTTCTCAAATGTAGTCGTATTCTTCAGCCATCCTAATACGAGAATGTGCACCAGCCTTTTGGAGACATGATCGAATGTAAAGTTCCTTCTTCCTGGGAGCTGTGCCTCCCTTAAAGTTCCTTCTGACATGGGAGGTGCGATGTGCCTCCCTTGGGGCAGAAGCATAAAACGACACACAACTTGAAATAATTAAGAGATAATTAGTTTAATTCTCATAAGATATTGAAAATATTCTGATCACCATGATGAGTAACTTGTTAGCTAAACTGGGATCTAACAGAGTGTATGGATATTATAAAAAAGAGTGTGTTAATACTTGACTTTAAAATACCATTCGGTGCAGCCTTCACAATTTAAACGGTAAGAAAAGTCTTAGAGAATTAGTTACAGTCCATTCAGCAGAAAAACGTATGCTGCATGTATAAAACAATATGGATGTTTGATTACTTTTCTCAGGTATTCTATTCACTCTAAGCTGATCTCAGACTTTTGCGCTCTCGTGAATCCACGCCATCGCTGGTGGGTTTGAACTTGAAGCCCTTACTTAAAAAACCCTGCAGGAAACCCCGACAAAAAAAGTCCTATAGACAATGCCTGCAGAAAAGCCCTGACAGAAAAGCCCATACAGAAAACCTCCAATAGAAAAGCCCCTGCAAAAAAACATAAAAAGTATAAAAAAAACAAAAAAACCCTGTAGAAAAGCCTCGACAGAAAAGCCCCTGCAGATCTCATGCCAGTTTCACCAAACAAGCAGCATAACTAAAAGATTAGAGGTTGAGGAGGATTCTAGACAGTAGAAGGAAACCCCTATTTAAAAATATCGCACTTTTTGATGAGGATTTTGTCCCGAGACTGCATTGATTACAAGTCTGGTATTAGTGGAGGAGTAAAGAAGAAAAAAAAAGACAAAACACCGTATATTTTTTTCTTAAAGTAGACGACATCAATGCTGAGTTTACAGAAGAAACCTCTATCCTCCTTACTTGATAAAACTGAATGATGAAGAGATCTCTCCCGAACTCAAGTTATGTCGGGTAGATTATTTCAGATTACTCACTGAACGAATAGGCTAAAAATTTGATATTCTCGAGTCAATACGGCTTTTAAAATAAATCTTAAAGGCATCGGAACTGTTGTTCATGTTCGCGCCTACAAATTATCAGTTATTTTATAAGGGAAATGTTCAGCAATGTATAAAAGAATAATGGTTACACAACAACAACAGCGAGAAAGATGATAAAAAGTTTTAAAATCACGCCTCTTTGACAAGGTGCATTTTTCTAATGCCGCAAAGGCGCTAACGTGTTAAAGTATATTGTAGCACAAAAGCTCATGAATTCGCACTAAAAACTGTTTAAGCGATTATTCTCATACAGGGTTCTATAAAGAATCTGCTTGATCACCTAAAGACCGATTCACGCACTGTAACGTAACTAACGGCGGCTTCAAGACACAGGTCTGATGCAGGCAGGTTTATCATTTGAATAACTTTGGCCAAACGACACTTATGAAATCCTGACCTGACACTGACAGAAAATTGGTTTCATTCTGAAATGATCGAGCATGCATGTAGATAATGATATCTTAAATCTGAAATCATACCTAAGACTGGTCCAGTTTAGAAAAAAACCTTCTGCTGAGTATTAAAATATTCTAATACTCATGCACTTTGGAAACTTGGGGCAGCAGACTGTAGAATTGTCGATCGTACGCAGGATGAGAAAGATGCTGAACACGTCAAAGATGACATCTTATATAGTCAGAGACACCGACATTATTATGTATCAAAACGACGAATCTTTGTCTCTTGGCGGAAAGAATCAAATCAGAGAAATATTAATAACACGTGCTTAAAATGCTCAATCATGCACCATCCATATCACAAGGTGATTTTCATATATAAATAAACATCGTATTTATTTGTAGCAGCAAAGTTACTGAAGCGTGAAAAAAATGACCCCAGCTTGTCTGAATAGCTTAAAGTCCGTTCCAAGATATTGATTAATGCATTTGGTCCAATGAGTCGTGCTGGTATGCCGAAAACTTATCACGTCTAGTCATGTTTTTATGAAAATAGCATACCGTGTATTTTTTTCGTTTCATTAGATCTTCTGCCAACAATTCGAAATTCCGATTGTCAAAATTTTTCTATCATTTCTGGTGAATCAGTACGCCAAGTAAATAAAAGGCAAAGGCGGAACAATCTCAACTACTATGCACCATCTTGGATATAAATGAGCCATTTTATCTTCATTTATAAGTACGTCTAGAACTATGTTTGTCGCTTGTCGCAATGCTTACTTAGATAAAAGGTACAAACAAAAAATTGATCCAATATTTTAGGGATTTTTCCATGGTAATGAGCGAACTGCCCAACTTGTGACGACGGCTGGGCTGGCTCGATCATGTGATTATTTATTTTAAAACTTGGGAAAATTCATAGAAATATGAAATTTCTTAGGTCACTCCGCTGATGCTAAATCATCATCATTTTTTTTACAAATTAAAGTTGTATTTTGTAGTATTTTTTTTTAAATGTATTATTTCGTATTATAATTTTTTTTATTTAACTTAGTATTTTGTTTATATCTTCTCTCTCTCTCTCTCTTTCTCTCTCTCTCTCTCCTCTGAATCACGGTGTTGCGGTTCCACCTCCACGATCGTAGCACGGGTTATACAGTACCTCGAAGAGAAATAATGAAAACTCGCAGAAGGTTTGACTAATATAGATCATTATTAATATAATATTTGGTACCAGAGTTAGATCCACAACTAGAAGGCGATCAACTGCCAGGCAAAACGATAATTGTAAAGTTTAAGCAGCAAGGAATGCTCGATCCGATGAGGTGTATTGTAACATGAACATAAAAGTTTCCAGGAAGTTGTAAAGACCTGATCAACGATGAATAGATTATTCTGGAAAAAGGCAAAAAAAAAAAAAACAACAACAACAACAGCGACAAATCTTTGTACCACAAATCACGCGCAATACATGCAATCTAGTCTTAATGGTCACCTTTTTATCATAGAAAATTTTTTAAAATTTCAGTAAGAGTTACCACATATTCAGCTTTTCCACTCTGTTGATTAGCCCTAAACATAATCCAGCTTTACAGTAGCATGGAGTGCGTGATTAAAGAGTATTATTGCATTGCTCAATGACAGAAGGGGAGATATAAGGAATTGTACCCAGGGGTGAAAAGGAAATACAAATAGATTCACGCAAAGAAAGAAAGATAGATAATTTATAGATGTATATATATGTATGTTAAAAATAAAAAATTGTATATATATATATATCTATATCTATATATATATATATATATATATATATATATATATATATATATATATA
>BLXT01000501.1:1202517-1213190 GCA_019648995.1 Plakobranchus ocellatus | reverse complement strand
TTCGCATCCCGCATTATTATTACGAGGGATGTCCGAAAAGAAACAGGAAAAGGGGCATAACTCAAAGAGTTTTGATCAGATAAATTTGAAACTCACACAGATTGGGGGATGCGAAAGGTGTTATCCTCTTAGATATTTTGCCACAGTGTCAGTGTATCAATGCTGCCCGATACTGCAGCACTCTTGACCGCCTTAAAGAAGCAATTCATCGCAAAAGACCTGGGCTCTTGAGAAGGGGTGTTGTCTTTCTCTTTCTATATGCTTGAAACCTTCAGGGAAGCTAGTGGAAGTACTGAAGACTTTATCAAAGATGTGGCTTTTGCTCAGAAGTAAAGGTGGCATCTTACATTGAATGTGCTGCACTTGTGCAGGGTCGCCCATTATCACCAAGCTACAGAAGTCTGTACACTTCTGGGGCCAGACTTGGGTTTTGAAAGTGACCTAGATAGCACAAGTTTCCTCAAGAAGACTTACCATGACCTACTATGACCTACGCTGACCTCAACTACCTACCCTAACCCACGCTGACCAACTCTGACCTCTTACAATTTTATTCTCACAACAATCCGACTTGGTTTGTTATGTTGGCACAGTTAAATCAGTTGTAGTCATATCCAGATTAATATGGCGATTTATCTCTTGCTTATTGGCCTCTAAACTTTTGTCTCTGAATCATTCCATCCCATAAAGAATGCCTTGTGTTATGTTCCCTATCTTTGTCCGTGTAACATAGCATTACCTTAATCTATTATTCTGTTTCCCCCATATTTTTCTGTTCAAATCAACTTACCGTTTTCAAATGTATTTTTTTTAAAGCTGTCGCTATGATGAATATTGTAAGTAATGTGCCTACTGCCTAAATTGCTTCAACATATCGTTCAATTATCATTATTATTATTATTATTATTATTATTATTATTATTATTATTATTATTATTATTATTATTACTATTATTATTATTATTATCAATTTTTATTTATGTTGTTGCATAACCAACAATCATATTTCTATGTACGAAACGAAACAGTTAAAATATTTTTGTAATTGTTTAGAAATAACAATCCGTTATAATAGATATTGTGAATCTCTTCTACATTTATGCGTGTACTTTGAATTTTGTCAGTTAAAACTCCTGAACCACAGAACAGATGTAAGATTAGCTGTGGCGGAAGGGTGCACTGATTATGTATAGAAGTCCAAATTCTAAGTCCTTCTACTTTTTTGTTTTTGTATTGTTTCCTCAAAATGTAAGCAGAATTTTACGATCAGCCATGTTGTTTTACTTTCAAATATTTAGGCTTAAATTTCCGGTTTATAATTGTTATTGAGGCCATAGAGATACAGTAATCAATGGCTTTCATTCAGAGCTGCACTGGAAGCGAAAGTCTAGATTTTAGCTTAGATCTAAAACAAGGTGTTATTGTCTGCATATAGATAGGCCTGATTATGCCCAAAGATCTAGATTCAAGGCCTTATTATAGCTTTAGATCCATGAGAATCTAGATCTAAACTAGCAGGACTTTATTACTTAAATCATTCAGGAGTTTTGCGAAAAATAATATTCAAAGTACACAATTATAATATATAAAGTTTAGATAAGGGAATATCTCGGATTCTCATTTTATTGCATGCGGCGCGCATGTTATTCAAATTTAGATTAGGGGCTGCCTTAGATCTAAATGTTAAATCCAGCATCTCATGTTAACATTTGGATTGTTTGTACCGTACCTATTCTATCTCATTCTCTCTCTCTCTCTCTCTCTCTCTCTCTCTCTCTCTCTCTCTCTCTCTCTCTCTCTCTCGCTTGCTCTGTCTCTTTTCCTTTCTCTCTTTATTTTCTTTAAACCCCAGTGTTGCGTAGAACGGATTATACAGCAACTACTAGTAGATATTATTATGTTTTGGTACTTTATTATGTCCATGTTTTTCATTCCTTTATCTCCATGGTTTTACTTGTACAGAAGTAAGGACCATAAATAATAAAACATGGGTTATTTTTCAATAACGGCATGCGTAATTTTATACTTTTCTTAGTCTCTTACTGAAGTTTGAAGTTGCATTTGAAAAGGAAAGGGAAACTCAATTTCGATGTAAAAGTAAAGTGGGCCCCACGTTTAGTCCAAGCATAGGGGAACCAGGAGTAGGGTCCTGATTGTCTAGTCATATGGCATTATGAGGTAGTTTGCCATTGTTTTCCTCGCTGCCTTTACTTTCGCCGGGTCTTAAAAGACCTAGCTACCCATTTTGTGCTGGGTGGACACAGAGGAGCAATGAAAAATTGACTTGGCCCGGACTGGGATTCAAACCTCAGACTTCTGATTTAGTAGCCAATTTCCCTAACAGATGAGCCACCGCTTCCTCCGATTTCGATGTTATCTATGAAGTTAAAATTCTGTTTTCGCTGCTCTTTATGGAATGTGCATCTAACCTTTTTGTCCATCCTTCTTCACATAAATTGTACGTATATTTTTCTTTTCTTTTGTCTTAATAGCGCCATGATCACTGAAACTCCTCCCCTGCAAAAGTTATGAACCTGTGGATGTTGATTATGTACTTTTTTTTAGCGCCAAGAGAGGTCGTATTTTCACCCTTCAAAATTAAAAAAAAACTCGTTCTGAACCCCTCTCCTGTAAAAGTTATGTACCTGTGAATTTTGGTTATTACAATTTTAGTGCCAGGAGAGGCCACATTTTCGGTCTCAAATTGCACAAAAACTTGTCAGTTTCAGTGGAGGTCACCCTCCATGGAACTCCTCCCTTCTGGAGTTCTTCACCCGGCGCTGTGTTCTCTTTCAACCCTTTCCCTCTCTTTTTCTCTCTCTTGCTCTCTCTCTCTCTCTCTCTCTCTCTCTCNNNNATATATATATATATATATATATATATATATATATATATATATATATATCTCTTTCTTTGAATCCCTGTCTGTCGATTTGTGTCTTTTTGTCCTTCTCTCTATATGCGTTTTTGCCTTCTCCCAATCGCTCTGTGTACTCATCTGTGTGCGTAGTGCGCGCGCGTGTAGGTGGTGTGTGTGTGTGTGTGTGAAAGAGAGAGAGAGAGAGAGAGAGAGAGAGAATCCCTCGTCTTTACCTATCAATAGTTGTTGCACACGAGGATTCTTCAGTTATACCAAGAAAATAAAGGCTTTGAATCAGACATTGCAGACAATGAAATTTTAAAAATTGTGATTTTAAGAATCCTTTAATAAATAAGCATCATTTTCAATTTTAGAATTTCCAACAGTAATCTTGAAAGTTACAAAAAGAGCATTGATAATCTCATAAGAAAAAAAAAATCCTTAAACGATCCTAAGAGTTTGGGAAACAGCAGTATATTTTTTGTTCCATTATCAACTATTACTGGTTTTGATCAAATAAGGCAAAATATACAGATAAATTTGTTTCCGTTACATTTTCCGCACTCGATGCTGCTTATTCACCTTGAATACAAAGCCACAGTTATCAGAACAATTTTGCAGGATCTAGCAAGGACTCTTTCGCATCACAACATCAGCATTGTCATACATAGAGCTCCAGCAAAATGTGCTTGCGTTTAAGATGATCCTATAAAAATGGACCATTGCTCAAAAGGTGTTAAACGACACTCACATTAGAAATAATAAATAATGCTTTCCTCTATCAGCTTCGCATTACTTTTTCTAGCACTTCAATAAGTACAAAAGACAGCCGTTGTGTGAAAAAAAACCTTATAGAACTTATCACTTTCCGAATTCAGAGTCCTCACTGATAACGTAAGACCCCTGACAGGCCTACAATACATATATGCTGACAAAACATTAACAATGTATCCGACTCAATCTCTAGCTTACATATCTGTATCTAAAATCTCCGTGACCAGATTCAATCTCTAGATGTATTTACATATTTTTCTATTTTTTACTGGTAAACGAAATTGCCGCATGATATTTGTATGCCCTTTTTCCCTTCGGTTTTGAGCTCAAAGTTCCAGAGGGGCAGTAAAGGAAAAAGTTATGTCCGGTAAGCAGTAATAGAGAGTTAATGCTGCGAAGATGCAATTGAACTTATTAGAGTCTAAAGTTCTTTAAAGTATAAAATCTGAAAGATTGTAGAGAAGTATTTAAGTAGATTTTATTGGCGCCATACAAAATTTGTACAGGCCTTACATGTTCGCCCGTAACTTTGTTTTTATTTTAAACATAATATGGGATTGGCCAGACTGTAACCCCGATGAAATAATGGTGAAAAATACAATAAAGAGCACAGAAGCAGCAAAGAAAAGGAGAGAGAGAGTTATTACAAGAATCAAATTAGAGTTATTTAGAAAATTATACATCAAGGATGTTCATCTTATAAACCAATTGGGGGCGTCGGTGGCGCAGTGGCTTGCGAGTCTGCCCCGGGATCAGCAGGGACCCTTCTGACATGAGCTCGAGACCCACCAACGACGCCCTGGCCTGACGGAGAGCTTGAATTCATGAGATCACCTTGTTGTAGACTGATTATATACAAAAAGCAAAGCTTTTAAAGTAATGAAAGTTCGAATCATAATTTAGCAGACTAAAATCTATTTTTTCTTTGCATTTACAACATCCGATCCCCACTTCAAAAGATGTTCTGTGAGAAGGCTAACACTGAAACATTAGTCTATAAATATTTCAGTAGAAGTAAAGAAAAGTGTACAAATACCGCACTGCCAGAAACATTTACATAAGTTTAAGGATCCTGAGGATGCAATAATGATTGAAGGAAATAAAATAAATTCAGTAAAGAATATAGCCACCAACTTAAACTTATAAGAAAACATTAAACAGGCAGAATATGCGAAACAACGTTGGGCCCTTAAGGCTTTATCAAGTAAGAAATGAAGGTCGCAAATCAGATATCATAGATATTCGATAAGCACAGAATCATAGCATAAAATATAAGCTTAATGTTTGAAGATCGTTATCAGAAATGAAAAAATCCGTTATTGAAAAGCATTCTTCTGAGGTGTGAAAAAAAAACCACACACACACACGCATAAACATATTAATATGTGTGTGTATGTATATATATATATATATATATATATATATATATACACACATATATATGAATATATTGCAAGCATACGTTAAATAATGATATCTTTTTAATGAAATGAAAAGTTTGTGATTTTAATAACACTTTAATTAATAAGCATAATTTTTTTTAATCATGTCACAACAACAATATTCAAAGTTAAATATTAGCAATGATATATTTTTTTTCTTATATAAAGGAATATTTCATTTTTGTTCCAGTATTGGCTATTACTAGTTTTGTTAGAATCGATCAAAATATTTAGATAAATTTATTTTTGCTATATTTTGCACACTCGATGCTGTTTATTCATCATGAATAATAATAATAATAATAATAATAATAATAATAATAATAATAATAATAATAATAATAATAATAATAAAACAGTTATCAGAACAATTTTGCAGGATCTAGCAAGGACTCTTTCGCATCACAACATCAGCATTGTCATACACAGAGCTCCAGCAAAAGATGCTTGCGTTTAAGATGATCCTATAAAAATTGACCAAGGCTCAAAAAGTGTCAAATGACATCTACATTAAACATTATAATATTGTTTTCTTCTATCAGCTTCGTAGACCTTTTTTTAGCACTTTTATAAGTACAAAAGACACACGTTGCGTGCAATTTATTACCTTACGAATTTAGAGTCCTTACTGATAAAATAAGGCCCATGACAGGTGTACAATACATATATGCTGACAAAACATTAACAATGTATCCGACTCAATCTCTGGCTTACATATCTGTATCTAAAATCTCCCTGATTAGATTCAATCTCTAGATCTATTTACATATTTTTTTTGCTGATAAACGAAATTGCCGCATGATATTTTTTATGCCATTTTCCTTTGTTTTGCTTTGAAAGTTCCGGGACGGCTTTTAAAAAAATCAGGTATGCAGTTATAGCGATGCAATTGCGCTTATTAGAGTCTAAAATTCTTTAAATTATAAAATCTAAAAAATAATAGAGAAGTTTGTTGGTAACATTAACACATCTATATTTAAGTAGATTTTTTTTGCCCCATACAAATATTTGTATAGGTCTTACAATAATTATCGCCCGTAGCATTTTTTTTTTTAATATAACATGGGATTGGCCAGACTGTAACGCAGATGAAATAATGATAAAAAAAAACCCTAATAAGCATCCAAACAGCAATGAGAAAGAGAGAGAGAGAGAGAGAGAGAGAGAGAGAGAGAGAGAGAGAGAGAGTCTCACCACAATCAAATGGCGTTTTTAAAACAAACATACGATCGAGGATGCTCATCTTTAAAACGAAACGGGGGAGTCGGTGGCACAATGGCTAGCGAGTCCACCCTGAGATCTGCAGGGATCCTTCTTTCGCAGACTTGAGCCCAGCCAATGGCGCCTTGTTCTGATGGGGGGTCTGAAAGCCTGAGATCACCTTGTTGTGGACTGGCTTTATACAAAAACCAAACCTTTTAGAGTAATCAAAGTTCTAATAAAAAATTTTCAGACTTAAAGCAATTTTTTGTCTTTGCATTACCAAAATCTGAATCCCCACACCACAAGATGTTCTGTGACAAGGCTAACTCTGAAACATTAGTCTATAAATTTTGATACAGTCAGAAGGCACGAAAATATCCATGCGTAACAATAGTTATAATCACTCAAACGTGATTTTATATCTGCAGATATCTATGAAAGTAACCGAGTATAAACATTTCTCCTACTAATACTTGTCATACTTCGTGGTTCTTGAACATCAATTTTTATGCAGCTGTTGCAGACTGTCTTGAAACAAAAGAATAATGATTCATTTTTCGCATGCCATACATTTCTAAACATTGATCTTATCTGAGGTATCTCCATGAACAGGTTATGGATATGTTTTGAATATGTAACAAAATAAGTTTAAGTCTTCATTGCTTGTCTCGCTTTTTTAGAGGTGTTTTCATCTGTCTGTATAATTGTGTGGGTGTCTGTCTATCGGTCGGTTGTTCTGTTGTTAGTATCGCTTGTCTGTTTTCGGTTTCATCTCTCTCTCCCAGATTCTCTGTCTTTTTCTACCCCATTGTCTCTGTATGTCTCTCTCCCATTGTACCTCTGTTTTCTGTCTTTCCTTGTGTCGCTGTCTGTGCATCTATTGTCTGGTTGTTTGTCTATTTGTCAGTCTTTTTATGTCTGTATTTCTATTTCTCTCTCATCTGCGTCTCTTCATGTTCATCCGCCTATTCATCTCTCTCGCGCTATGTCCCTTTTAGTCTAGCTTCTTCTTCTTCTTCTTCTTCTTCTTCTTCTTCTTCTTCTTCTTCTTCTTCTTCTTCTTCTTCTTCTTCTTCTTCTTCTCTCTCTCTCTCTCTCTCTCTCTCTCTCTCTCACTCTTCCTCGATGTATACGTCTCTGCCTGCCTGACTGTCCGTCTGCTCTCTCTTTTCTTCCTTTCTTTTTCCCTGTCTCTTCCTGCTTTTATTTTATTTTGTGTACTTAACATCATGCCCATTGTTAAAAAAAAAAAAAAAAGAAAAAAGCGAAATATCAATAAAAATCTGAATTAAATGATTTAACTTCCCTCATAATCGTAGTCGCTCTCGGCATTAGAGCCAAGTTTAGCCAAGTAATCGTAAAACTCGTCTATGGTATCCTCATCTATGTACTGCGGAGGACCTTCTGTGATTCCTACTATCTCATTTGGCCTCGTTTTCGCGTCGAGCGATGGCTCTTCTTGGCTGGGTTTTGAGACAGATTCAGGTGTGACAACCTCATGATTCATAGCAGAATTCACGCCTTCAATAGGTTTCTCCGAAGGTCTATTTTTCGGCGGAATGGCTGGATCGGGAAGTGTCTTGTCAGTGGAGATTTCTGTAGTTGCACTTTCGACCGAAGTGCCGTTCTCGCGACCACTATCAGTTCTATTGCCCATAGAAGTACTGGAATTATCTCTGTCAGTGGCAGGGATATCTGGGAACACGGTTTGGTTTAAAATATCATTTTTCTGACCTGTATAGGTTGGACTACCAGTTGATATTTCGGAATGACCTGGCTTTGAGGGATTTTCCGTAGATATATTTTCAGTTAAAGTGCCATTTTCCTGGAAACTGTGAATGTCAGAACCTATTTTCATAGGCGAAAGCACCCCCTTATTGGTGGAATTTTGTAAGGACACACTTTCGTCTAATATAGTGTTTTCCGCACTCGTGTTTGCTTGATGTCCACTCACTGTGTTGTTGTCCAGACTGCCATTTATTCTACCACAGTTGATTTCTGTAAATGTATCATTATCCAAAGTCCCGTTTTCTATAGGGCTGTCACTGTATGAAGTATCGTTTCCCACAGTTTTACTGCTTATTGGCGTGTGGCAACGGACGCTGCCACCTGGGTCCTCTGTAGATGTACCGTTGTACAAAGTGTCCTCATCCCGACTCCTGTCTGTTTTGTTTCCCTCAACGTTGTAGGAAAATTCAGAAGATAAATTTCCTCGAAAAGAAGCGAATTTTTCCTCAATGTCTATTTTTTCACTATCCGTTGTTTTGGAATGCCCTTTTGACGTGTCATTTTCTTTTTCATCTTTGGCCGCGGTAAATTTTTCAACCGATGAATTGGAGTTGACATTCGTTTGTTGTTCTTTAGAGACGTTCATTTCGCCAGCAATTTCTTTGTCCAGCTTCGGGGATAGCGTTTCATTTTCAACAGTCAGATTAATTGAAGCTGCTGGCTTTGTCTGATTGGTTGATATCGTCTCGCTCGAATTCATCGCCGGTGCTACTGTGGTGTTCGGTTTGAAAATTCCCGGAGGAGGATTATGGTCCAAGTTCTTGAGGTGCACTCGATACTGCCTTTGTCCGAGTGGGTTTGATTTGAACGCCTCGGCAGGCAAAGCATAGAAATCAGACAAGGGACAGAATCCAGTTGTTACATTGAAGCTACCGACCGTGCACTTAGGTTCATAGCAGTTGCCTTTCTTGATGCACCTGAAACAAAAAAAAACAAATATTTGTTTCATATACGTTTGCTTTTGCTTCCGTCCATCTTTGTAAAAAAAATAAAACATTGTGTAATTGTAACTTCCAATTTTGTTGTTTTTTTTCCTGCATGAAAGATCTGTTTCTCAATTTAACGCAAGAAAAGGAGAAAAAGTGTAGAAGCAATACTTATAGATCCAAATACTAACTTCAATTACTTAATAAAATATTATCACTTTAACAGTCTCTTTGGCTTTTCTCTTTCCATCGCCCCTTAATCAGATTGCAAATTACATGTCCTTCAGTTGAAATTTGTTACATTTTCCTTCTCATATCACCTTACAGACATAATCGGAAGAGCAGCTGCCTTTGACTTTATTCGAAACAATCTCGAGCACGCTCCTGTATTACTTTTGTCTTTTTGATGATCAAGTTGTCTTTCTTTCTACTATTCTTTGCTTTCCATTCCTCTCCCTCTCTCTTTTTTACTTTCTGTCTCTTTGTCTCTCCCTTCCTTGCTCTCACTCTCCTCTCTCTCATCCCTCTCTACCCCTCTATTTCCTTTTCAATTTTTGTTATATCTTTATTTATGAACACAAGTGTTTAATATTTGGTACAGCTACAAAGTTTTGCTTCAAATTTAATAATAAATCTATGCATTCCTCCATTCACTCCAATCATTTACTACTAACGATGAAATGAAAAAGGGCCGGGTGCCTAATATGTAACAGTCATGAAATACAAGCTCAATCAATCAATGTTTATCCCACCCCCATCCGCCCTCTCTCTCTCTCTCTCCTCTCTTTCTATCTCTCACTTTATCTTTCCTTCTCCAATTCTATGCTGTATTTTTGTTTCTTCCTCATTCTGATTCCCCAGGGCGACGATGGTGCCGTAAGCTGACGGCACGAGCTTGTCGGTAGCGCCCGAGTGACAACGCTCGGTAGCATGTGGGAACTATGGACCTGTTAAACACAGAACAAATTATGTTGCGGTTCCAACACTTCCCCTGCTTTCATTTTCTTTCTCTACCCTTTCCCCACTTTCTCTTTAACCATCTGCTCGTTCGCATTCTTGGGAAAATTGACCGAAGCTTTTGGGCGAAGATTAAGATCTGGGTGGAATCATACAAGAGACAATGGCACGTACTCTAGTCCTTTATTGTGCATAGGGCTCACTCCGTCCTCTATCCTCTCACAGTATTTTCTTGCCATCCCCTTCAGACCGAGACAGTCACACAGGCAGGAAAACCCAGAAATCCTCGGCTCGAACGGTATAGGGCAATCCTTGAGGCACCTGGTGAAACAGGACAACATAGGAGAGAGATTAAGCTAATGGCACTTGAGGAATCAAAACTGACATAGAAAATTACACCCGTTTTCTCAATATTTTTAGTTTATGAAAATGAAACTTAACACAATACACAGTGCAGTCCGGTGGACAAATCACAGATAGCGTCAAAATGTTGGGTCAACGTTTTCTCTTTGCTTGGCTAAAATCGCTGCACAGTTAATGTAATGCCGCCATATTGGCAGAGCTTCCTGAAGCCAGTCTGACTTACATCGCTGTAAGCTTTGACACGCATCTCATTAATGGCATCAATTTTCTTTTAAAGATGCTTGTGCATAGAATTAAAAGCTGTTTCGGCAACGATAGTGATCGATGCACCAAAGCTAATGTTCACCCGCCTAAGGTACC